>MCFE01001161.1:0-14990 GCA_002104905.1 Basidiobolus meristosporus CBS 931.73 | reverse complement strand
TCCCCGTGTGTCCCATGTATATTCCATTAACGTAATAATCACGGCTCGATGTTAGCTCCCGACCAAGCATCCGAGGCGGTTACTTTGTCGATTCGGCTGTCGACAGAGGACGATGCCACTTCACCCGCCCCATCGACATCCACACTGGAAGTATCCCCAGCATTAACTGGTCTTTATCCCACTACATATATGGCATTCTGGATCATCTCCAAGCTTTTCCGCACGGTCAAGGTACTTGTTGCTAGAGCAACCGTGGTTCAGGCTATGTTTTAATATGTTGGAGTGTAGGAAATCACGTTTGAAGAACTATTGGGCGAAGCGCTTGTCACTACCTGCACCTCGTTTATCTCCGCTTCCAATGATATCCAGAAGGAGAAGGTATGCATGGGGTGCATTCTGTAAATCACTAGATGATGCACCAGCCTGCTCAACTCGATTCAATAATCATCGTGTAGGGCTCTCTAGATGCAAAACTATTCCTAATCAAGCACCTGCTAGCTCTCAAGGAGTATGTCACCTCATTTGACGCTGAATCCATCGCATTCCGCCACACTCTAACCAGAAGTAGACAACCACTCGACTTCAGCCAAAGATGCATATCTCTAACTGTCTATCGATAGCCAACTCTCAGAGCTCGTCAAGAAAGAGTTCAATCCTTGGCCCCATCATCGGTTTGGCTGCGCTAAGATCCCAGGAGAGCGAGGGTGTCGATGGAAGAGAGGTTAGCACGATCTCCACTCTTTGGCCATGAATGTCATGGAATTGACTTGTCGTTGGATAGGAATTGGACAGAATACTGAAGGAAGCTTGTGAATCCTTTGTTTCAATCGGAGTTGACGGCGTGGCTGATTCTATTAGTCAGGTATCAACCTTTGCTTGAATTCTCCAATCCATCCATTCTAACGTAGACGTCCCAGGAGCCTTCGAACGAGAAGCAGGGTAAGTGCACGTCCGTTCGCACATCTCCTCGATGGCTCTTAACTCAATCATGTATAGGTGAGCTGCAGAGTGCGTATGACGAATTCCGTAAAGCTATCGAAGAACGAACCGATCTGCTACACGCCAAGTTGGGACGGTTCATACGAGATGTGAACGTCGAGAAGATTTTCATGAACCAAGTGAAGGTATTGAAAGCACGATCAGTCGAATACTGCAGCCACTAACCCGGATCTACGAACCCCCGCTGTAGGGAAACTTTCTGGACAGCTATATCGTATTTTTCCGAAACATCTCGAAGGAATTCGACAAAGACCTCTTACGGGAGAAATTCCTTCTGCCCGAGGATTTCGGTACGTGGTTGGCTGATCTGCACGCTGCAGTTCCAGCTCCAGCGTGAGCGCAAGCGTGAATATTCGTTGAATCTTTTTTGAATAAATTGCCATCGTTCGCGAATCAAACGGGGACTTGATAGATTCTGGAATGAATGGCATCCACAATGCCAGGGTTTTTTTTTACCCATATTGAGAAAAAAATCCGTTTAATCAACGGGTGTGATTTAAGGCAATAAAGAAGCAGTCCTTTTGGTTTACGGGGAGTAAATAGTTTAGGTTGAACCTCTATTTGCGTTACAGAAACCTTCCTCGAATAGTGAAGCGAAGTGATAGTGTTCGATGCCGAGATTATCTGGAAATATTTACACTCAAACAAGCGATACTGTCTCCACCGAGAATGTGGCCGAAACCACCCCAAGAAAACGGAGAAGAGCTAATGCAAAGGTTCCAGAAGAGTCTGTCACCCCAAATGTAGAGGATGTGCTTACCGGAAATGATGAGTATGTTTGTCAGAGCATCAGAAGTTCGAGCCTTACCGTAGACATAACCCTTCTTTCTTCCAAACATGTAGCTACTTGTTGGTAACTTCTGCCATGGATGTACTCCGACACCAATTGGACCAAGCAAGAAAAGACATCAGCAAACTTTCCGAGTTGAAAGAAAAGGCGTTGGCCGATCCTATCACATTCGTCACACAACTGCGTGAGAGGGTAAGTGGGTGCCAGCTGGTTCGAGGAAAATCCCCATTTCTCACCCGGCTATATAGAGAAACGAGAAGCCCCCCAAATTGCAAAGAGTGGTTGCCATTCCCGCGATCGACTTGGACAAATACGTTTCTCGCGTTAAAAGGGGCACCCAAGGTATGCTGCCAACCGAATTGCTCCCAGGGAAATCTTCTCATTTCGTTTTCGTCTAGATATCTCCCTCAATTTTTCCCCATTACAAAGGCCACCCCTTTATAAGGTAGTCAAGTCGGCCTCACTTATCTCTTTGTCTCCTTACTGACGCTCTTCCCAGTCGATTTTGTCTAGCACAAGCGCCCAGCTCCCTGCAGATGGTGTCGCATCGGCCACCGCGTCAAAAGCTTCAAGTCCAACATCAATTGAGATAGAATCCAACAACAAAGCCGATGTAAAACAAGAAGAGCTCAATGAATACTTCCCTCCATCACAGACAGCGACTGAAGTGAAATCCAACAAGCGTAGCATCAACGTAAATTCTAGACACTTGCTCTTTGGGCTGCTCCCACCTTAGCATTAACCGTTGGGTTGTAGGATGTAGATCAGGGTGACAAACCAATGAGTTTCAACCAGCCGTGGTCGGATGAGGAACAGGTATTGCTATTTGCCAATTCAGTTGATTGACCCGCTTGAATATTGAAACGGTTTGATTCAGGCTCGCTTAGTTGCTTACCTAGACGAGTTTCCCGAAGAGCCCATTCAATCGCAGCGTTTCTTGAAGATCTCGAAGGCTCTAGGAACTAGAACACCTAAGCAAGTGGCTAGTCGAGTGCAGAAATATTTCATCAAACTGGCGAAAGCTGGCCTGCCTGTCCCTGGAAGAATGCCAAACATGGCCATCTACGTAAGAACCGTCAATCTCAATGGGTTGCCAAAACGTAGCGTTCTTACACTTATCCCAACAGAATAAACCAGCAGCAAGCAGCCGGAAACCGTCGGAAAAGAAGAAGACACCGCCACCCAAAAAACAGAAGACGGAAAGCAGGCCGGGATACTCCAATAGGTACATCGTAGATGCTTCATATTGGCAAAACAAGTTACTGACTTGCCGCATAAGGTTTTCTGGTGCACAGTATCTGACTGGTCCTATTACACCAACCGTACTCATGTCAGATGATGATGAAGCTGCCGAATCATCAACGGTGCGGGCTCCTCCTGCTGCTCGTAAATCTGTAGGCTATTTCTCGCTGACCCTTACGCCTACACTGTCCTAACATATTTACGTCTTATAGACACCTAAAAGTTCTCCACCTGCCGCTGCTTCATCTTCTGCTCATCACGGTTACAAGGTAAATGCCTTACATCCCACATATCAGCAAAGACGCACGAACTCATTCGCTTTGTAGTGCGATAACTGTCTTATAGAGCCCATTGTCGGCGCAAGGTGGACCTGTACAGACTGCGACGAGGACCACCAAGTTGACCTGTGTAATTCATGTCACGCATCTGGTGATTTCCAGAACGGTAATCCTTATATAGTCCCAGCCTGGATGTATGTATATATGCTAATCATTTTCGCCGCGTAGATCATCATGATCCATCACATGCCTTCCAAAAGGTTTCCCTGGGGGATGATGCCTATTATTATCAAGACAATGACTATAACGAGCAGCCTGCTGGCGAGTACAGCTACCTGGTGATGTAGTGGTTCCAACCGACATGCTGGCCACTATCCTACTCAAGTCGTGTATTTATAATATGTAAAATAGTTTCGAGTACTCAAATCTTGGTTCTTGAGAAGGGACTACTTGAATAAACAAGAAAGATCAAAAACCAACAATTCTCTGTAGAGTTGCCAAGTGGACGTGTTGAATGCTACACTCTTTATTAGTTGGGTTTGGGGGGGAGGTCTCGAGTCACAGGGATTCCATGGGGCTCTGTCGAGGATCTAAGGGAGAGAAAGGGTGATTAGTGTGAGCGAAAACGGTTTACGCGTAGAATGGGGATTTCTAGGAAAAGGGTTTCCATCAGAACATATAGGTTATCACGGTTGTACCAAACCGTAGAAGTCACCAGAGGTAACTTTAAGGTTAATAAGTGCAACTCATCTTCGCCTTTAAATATTCATCACTGGAAAGGCAAGGCTTGCTTGAAAAACAAGCAACCACGCCCAACGCGAGCTACAGTTGGCTTTTCCATTACCAGCATTCTCGTCGGAAGTAGACAGCGCCTTCCGTAATTCAGATTGAAAACTACATAAACACTTCCATGCAAGATCTACTACCTGAGGTAGCGTCGTGGTCAAGTGTGTGGAAATCATGTCTACATGCAACGGAAGTGTTCTACTATGGCTCCAATGAGCGATAATGGCTTGAGAAAAGCTGCCTGTGTCGCGAAAAAGCTCATCGGATCTCTGTTCTAAGTAACACCTCATTGGTTAACTCCTGGTTCCGCCTCGGTGAGGTAAAAAGAAACCAAGAAAACCCGTAGGAAAATCCTCATGTGTACTCGACGTTTTTCGTCACTTGAGCAAAGCAAACCCAGGTTCTCCAAGGAAACCAGTACAGTAAGAATGAAGTAACATAGGTTAAAAGAATAAATACCTAGCGCGAAAAGATGCGTGGAACTCAATTCTGACCTGCATCATCTTATATATATATCGGACATCCCCAATCAATTTGCCCAGCCAAAGATCAACCAATTTGGTCATCAAAACCCCGTAGAACAAACGATTCTCCGTATTCGGTTGACAAACCCTAACTGATAGTTTCGAAGGTGGTTCAGTTTAACGTGTACAATGGCAAGTCAAGATCCGCTCGCTTTACTTCGAGAATACACCATCAACAAGAAGCCAGTCCAATTCCTCGATGAAGCTGGCCAGGTCGCCACCGATCTGAAACAAGCCACGGAGATTACTTTTTCTGACCTCAAGTTTCCCAAAACCACCATCACGAAGTACAAAAAGAGTGGTTCGGAGGAGTTCTACACACTCGACACCCTAGTATTTCTGGTTCAGAACCTCACCCTCGACTATGGCTCACTGTTAAAGGAAAGTTTAAGCGCTGGCATTCCCACTGTTTCGTTCATTGATCGCAAAGATCTGTTGGATTATTTGACCGGAGCCATCGAGATCAGCCCCAACGTGGTCACTGAAACTGGTAAACCTTTTATCTCCCTCACTTCGGTCCTCTCGAAAGCTTAACCCTTGGATTTCCCTTGTTCCCACCTCTCCACCTACCCTCCCTCCAAAAAGCGAAGCGTCCAGCCGAGGAGAGTAAGAAGGAGACAGAAGAAGCTGCCAAAAAGGCCAAGACCTCCACCACAGCCTTGGATCCATCGGTTCGTACCCGAAATGCACTGACTGACTTTCGTGTCCGGTCTAAATCTTGCTTCCCTCTCCGTTACCACAGAACGATTCGGAGTTCTCCAGAAAACTCAAGGAACGTGAACGCGAACTGAGCACCAAGGAAACCATTTTGAAAGGGACTAGGGTAGGTTGATTTCCTTGGAATTCCTGTTCACGCGGAGTGCTAATCTTCCGGCGGGAGCTAGTCGTTTTCATTCATTCAGAAGAAAGCGGCTACCATGATCAAGGATATCGAGAAGGAGCTGGTGGAGATGAAGAAGAAGCCGGAAGGCTCCAAAGACCCCAAGAATGGGTCAAATGGACGCGATCGACCAAGCCACCCAGGTACCTTCGTCTTTCTATGAAGCGGGGCCATCTGCATATACGTATATATATACTTAGCTTCTTTCATAGCATCCGGTCATCCCAGCACTCGCCATCCTAGCTCATCCCATGGAGCAAAGTCGTCACGACACATGTCGAAAGGTGGAACCCCGTCAAATCCACATCGTTCATCGCTTGGTACTTATCTACATTGTTGCCGCAGATGCCCGTACTCCAATCATCATTGTCCCGGCTGCTGCCACTTCGCTGATAACACTGTACAACATCAAGCCGTTCTTAGAGGAGCATAAGTAAGTGCCAACACGTAGCCTCCATCTATCGACCACCGAACTCACAAGGGGTTCCCAGGTATGTTGATACTCAAAGTATTCGAGACTCTGGGATGAAAAAGCCACACATGGTGGAAATCAAGCGAAAGAAGCCCGGCCAAGTGCACCCAGTGGTCTATCAAGTGTTCGACTCGGTGGATCACTTCAAGAGCGAGGACTGGTAAGAGTCTGTTCTGCCCATACAAAGTCAAGAACTCACCCACCAAACCTACTTCAAAAGGGACAGAGTGGTTTGCGTCTTTACTACGGGGGCGACATGGCAATTCAAAAACTGGGTTTGGCAGTCGCCTATGGATATCTTCAGTCAAGGTACTTAGCGAGCAGCATTGATTACCACCCAGTTCCCAGCCCCTTAGTTAACCTTTCCAACCACAGCCCAAGGTTTCTACGTTGACTTTGCCGACAACGATCCAAAGGATCACGTCAGAGGATGGAATGTCCATGTGTTGAGGGTTCGTTAACTTGCCGTCGTCGGGCACCTCTTCTCCTACTAACAACCGATTCGCAGATTCACCGTGCCAAACGCCACACTGACAAAGCCATCATCTTTCAGCTCTGGGATACACTCGACGCCTTCTGTCACGCGAAGAAGCCGCAGCTGAATTGTTAATACACCTCACCCACACGGTTCTTTTTAGGTCATTTAGAGAAAGACCGACCCGGCAGATGTCAGAGCAAGCTCCTGAGAAAAGGGGGTTTTATTGTTGTTTGTATCATACCATTTTGTCAAGGTAATTAAGTGATTAAATAAATTAAGTTCCAAGATAGCTTCGGGGTCTTCCATGGCTTCATATGATATATACAATGGTATGGAGACGAGCGCTCAAAAGCCTTGATTGGACGGCTCTTTCTTCATCGCCATGCCCGCCATTAGTTTCCGGATCTTGGCTGATGCCAGCGAGGATGTGGTGCTGACATATTGGGTGGTGGCGTGAGTAGCATCCGACAGGTTGAGTCCCAGCGACAGAGGGTTCAGGTAGGGAGAGTTCTCGGAGGGTGGGTTGGGGATCTTCTTGTGGTACGCATCTAAAAATGGTTGCATGTCCGTCTTTTTCAACCCCTAAGCCGAAGGAGGTGGCGAGGTTAGGGGAGAGTTGGGGTTGTGGAGGTTGGGTTTGGGGCTTACCTTCAGCTCAAGGACCTTCTGGTAGTTGATGAACGTGGCGTCCGGGCAGAGCAGAATGTACTTCTCAATGAAAGAATCCGGATTTTCTTGAGGGTTCATTGGTGCGAGGATGACTTTGAGAAGCCCTTCAAGTCTGCTGGCTCCTTTGTTGACAAACTTGACGTAGCTTGGGTGGTAATGGAGCGTTAGTATTGGGGCCTCGATCCAGGTGACCAAGCAATACATACGTTGATGGGGGAGTGCCAGACTCGGACATCCCTGAAAATGGTAGCCTTAGAAGGATCGCTTTGACCACTTGGATATCTGACAGCATCTAGTTTGAATGAGGGTCAGTCATAGGCGCAGGTCAAGCTGTACTCGAAACACAGTTACTCGTTCGGCCACGGATTCCGTGATGCGCTTGCATTTGAAGATGTTGGTCATGTATCGATTGATGAACGTTCTGAAGAAAGAAATTAGTGCTGTGGTCCCCGGACCGCCGCTGTTGCCTGGCCACTAACCCTACAAATTTGTCACAGAAGGTTCGGAAGTATCTCTCATTGGTGATGGACTGTCTTATCACCGACACATTCTCTTCCAGAATCGTTCCCAGTCCGGTGACATATTCGAGCTGATTCTTGGCTGTGTCCCCTGCTCCCCAGGTAACCTTGGTCATTGCGTTAAGCTTCGATTCGCACAACGTGTCGATTCCCTGGACAAGGACACGGACACACGAATTGATGACACCTAGGAATGCCTCTCGCTGCGCCTCGAGGCTGACATGTTGCTTGAAATTCTCGTCGATCTTTTCGGTGAGCTTCTCTTCCAGCTGGGCGACCGAAGTTAGACAATAGTCGGCAGTGTTCAGGACCAGCGCGATGAGCTTCAGCTCTTCCTTGGCAAGGATCTTCTTCTCATCCCTAAAAAGAAACAACATCCATCAGCCATCCGAAATCCCCCGGGTCTCAGTGAGCTCTGATTACTTGGGAAGTTTGTCCAGCAGTATCTCTCTCCCGTAGATATCCAGCCATTTGGCAAACACCTTGGACAAGTCGAACATCGGCTTTCGATTGGAGAGCTTGGCACATTGGCTCAGCGTTTCCCGGTAAAAGTACAATAGGTCGGTGCTTGACGAGAAGACGGTGATGCTGGGGTCGGTGTCCGCCTCGGATTCCTTGTTCCGGAAATTACCAAACATCTCGCTCAGCGATCTACATGCAATATGAGTCGATGAATAATCAGTGAGTGTGCCCGTGGCCACCTACTTCTCTTGGGCCTCCACATAGCGGCTCAAGTAAGGTTCAAAGCAAATCGACACAATTCTGGTGAACTTCGAGTTCGCTTCTCTCGCCCTGGAATTGGTCTCCGCTACGTTCTAAAGGCGAATGAGTGGTTAACGATCACGCCCTGCAGCCGCATGCACGAGAGGAGGGTTACCGATGAAGTGAAGCGTCGGGCCAGCTGGTTTTCAAAGGCAACGGTGAGTTGAAGCACCTTAATCAACAGGCTTACGTCGAGGTCACTTGACTTGGCCAGGACGTCGTTCAAGTCCGACCTGAGTTGGAACGATGGTCAGTCTACCTGGCAGCAATCATCCACAGCATCCCGAGGTACCTGGTGATCAGACAGAACGTTTCACACAAAGTCTCGTTCACCTTCCACTTGGCTGGGAAAACGCCGATGTACTCCTCATCATACACCTTCAAGAGCCGTCTTAACCAAGCAAACCGGCGCGAAGTGTTATCGAGCGCGGCTACCTAATCCGCAGAGACGTTAGCACGCATCGAGAGCGCGGCCATCTAAGACTTACCTCATCATCGCCGGTGAACAGCTTCCTGTATTCCCTGAGGTGCAGCTCACAGAACCATTCGACCGTCTTGTTTCTAAAGAACCAGATTAAACCAACGCCCATGCCTGACAGGCCCATCGTGCTTACTGGAAATCCTCCCCGATCACCTCAATCAGAGTGCACATGTCATTAAGCTCTTGCTGAGGCCTCTTCAGAACACCCTGCGAGTTGAATCTAGACAGCGAATGGGTAAATAAAGCCCCTTGGCAAAACGTGCTCAACGCCCCCCTACCCAGCATGGAAATCCTCAGTCACCTGCTCTTTAAGGTTGAGCCGAATATTGTCTATGGAGGTGGTGATGTCGTGCACTTGTTTGACGTTCTGATAGCTTTCGAAATGCGACTGTAGCTGTAGGACCGCCTAGCGTTGTTGTTCAGATTGTGCGCAGAGTGGGGTGCTACTACTGAGGGTCTACCTGTAGGATTTGGCCTGCCTCTTTGTATTGACGCTCATGAGCGAATAATTTCAGCTGGTCAACCGCGGTCACTAAAACAAGGCGGTAAGTCATCTGTTCGACCGAGGGAGGCCAAGAAAGCGTAACCCAACCTAGCATCTGAAGTCTTCTGAGAGCGGTGATGGTGGTGGTGAGGTTTCGTTTGGCGTAGTCCAACGATTTGATATCTTTCGTGATATCCTGTACAATATTCTCCGAATCCTTTGCTTTTTGCTTGATTAGGGTAATCTTATTGAACAACTCCTAGAAAACAACTTCAATCACCATTCCTAGGGGGTGGGGGTCAGTTTAGGGTCGTTTGGGTCCAAACCTCCATGGTCTTTTTCGTGGCTTCCAGCTCACGAGCTGTCTCGTCATCCGCTTCCGTCTGTGAGCGGAGCAGGACTTTGAGCTGATGATCGATTTTTCGGATTCGAAAGCCCAGTTTGTTCAGCACGTCATCGATGGAACGTAAAGAGTGTTCTAAAAACGAACAAGAGTGTTAATTTTCCGGCCAACCTCAGCCCATTGAAGCTCCTCGGTCCAGGTCAACTTCTCTAGGAAGTCCACTCAACAGTATAAAACACGAAAGCACCAACCGTTGGGAAATATCTGATTGATGCACTCCACTGGTTCGAAAGTAGGCGTGTCCAAAGGGTCGGTGATGTTCAGAATATCGTGCATTCTCTCCTCGATGTTTGCCGGAAGCTGTATCACTTCCATCTCGGTCGAATTCTCAACATTCTCGTCTTGGATTTTGGCCTCAACGGTCATATGTATGAATAAGTGGGTCACCACACGTAAAGCAACCTCTTAGACTGCTGATATGTTGAGCTACGTATTCTCTTATGGGGCTTGATCAATGCATGAAATCAACCATTGATTTCAATCAGGTTCGATTCAGGATTTCGGCTATTTTCTAGACGCTCAGAATTCCATATTTATTTTTGTGTGTACATCATCAGGGTTGGTAACAAATGATATTAATGTTAGTTTACTCTATTGTATACTGCTTACTAAGTGCTGATAAGTACTACATTCTTGAGACTTGAGCAGGTGCTTTGAGGCAATATAGAGGACTGATTGGTATATGACTTACTTGTTGGCCTTGTAACCTGAAGTCAGGTGTTTCTACTTTTTGCTAAATTTGTATAGAGCCAGCCGGCACTCAGCCTGTTTCTACACTGTTGTTTATTGACTGGATATTGTCTCTTTTTTGCACTCCAAACCTACCAACTCCACTGGTGCTCTTACTTTTGTTGTCAAAGTGTGTAATTCCACCTAAATATTCACCTAACTTAGTCACCTAGATCATTACTTACAAATCCTAGCAAATACTGACAAAATTCTTTATTGGGATTTACTTGGAATATTTTCACCAAAATATCAGGTACCCAGAACCTGAAAATTTGATAGGTTGCTCAAACAGCCCCAAAATCCGCACACATGTTCTTGAGACTATCCTATACCTATTCTGTGTGTTTGCTATGCTAAGACCATGTAAAAGTATAATTACTTCCTTTACATTCAATAAATCATTCAGTGAACACCACATAATCTATTTGTTCTCCCAATCACCTCCAATATCTCCTAGAATCTTACAGCAGGCTATGAGCCCCAAGCTGTCACTCTCTGCAGTGTCTACCACTGCTATTACTGGTTTTTTCCCTCTGCTGAAAAGTTGGACACTTACCAGTCATGTTTAGCTGCTAAGAAGATGTATCTGAGATGAAAATTCTTTACTATAAAGATGCAGCCATGAGAAGAAACAAGAAATTTAATTAACAGAATATCCTGTTGGTGGATGAGATGGAATCTGTGGGCACACCAACTACTGACAAGGATCTGGTAGTTATCATCCAGAATAGCCTGACAGATGAGTTTCAGGGCATAGTATCAGTCCTAGAGTCCAGAACTGAAGATTTATCCTTAATTACATCTGTGGAAGGCTCCTGGATGAAGAACTAAGAAAATCAAGCACCAATAAGAAGGAAGAAGAAAATGCCTCAATAACCAATGATAACCAACAAAGGAGGTATCCAACACCCTACAAAGGCAATAGCAACCTATTTTGCCACTTCTGCAAAAGGAAAGGCCACACATCAGACCAGTGTCTCAAAAAGTGCAATAAACAGCAAAAGAAGCCTAAATGCGGAAATGCTGTAACAACTGAAGATAGCCTATTCATAACTACACCAAATGTGACCACAAACAAGGATTCTCAGATGTGGTATATTGACTCTGGAGCATCTCAACACTTTACACACCAAAAAGAGCTTTTTACCAAATATCAAGAAATTCCAATTAAGAAGGTTTTCATGGGTGACAATAGAACACTTGATGCAGTGGGAGAAGGAACTATCCAAGTAGACCTTAGAAGCAGTGAAGGAAGCCATACACTGACCTTTAAAGAAGTACTCTATGTACCAGAAATAGCCAAGAACCTACTCTCTGTAAGCAAGGCCACAGCAGAAGGACTCAGTTTCAGTTTTGACAATTCTGGATGCAGGATCACTGATCAAAATGGTGCCCATATTGCTTTGGGCATCAGAGATCAGAATCTATACAAGTTGACTTATGTTCCATCATACTTGGAAGCCAATATAAGTAACTTAAATGAAGAAACACCAATGCTTTGGCACAGGAGATTTGGGCACATCAATTTTGATTATTTGTGCACAATGATCAAAGATCAGCTAATTTCTGGAGTAAAAATTGATCCCCCAGCTAATTTGGAGCACTGTGAAGCCTGCATATATGGGAAACAAGCCAGACAACTGTTCAAGAGCTCTGGGTTAATCAAAACTAAGAAAAAATTAGATCTAATTTACTCAGATCTGAGTGGACCTATGCAAAATTTATCCATAGACAGGATGAAATATTTAAACACTTTTATTGATGATTATACAAGATACACATGGGTCTACTTCATGGAGAGAAAGGAAGAAGCTCTGTCTAAGCTCAGGGAGTTTAAAGCCATGGTGGAGAGAGAAACTGGTGAAAAAATCAAGAAAATATGCTCTGACAATGGTGGAGAATATACCTCAAAACTCTTCATCCACTTCTGCAAAATTCATGGGATAAAGCAAGAGACTACTGTACCATACTCCCTACAGCAAAATGGAGTAGCAGAACAAGCTAACAGATCAATAATTGATATGGCAAGATCTATGATCCATGGTCAAAAATTATCCTATGATTTCTGGGTGGAATCAGTTGCCACTGCTGTATACTTTAAAAATAGGAGTTATAAAAGAATACTTTGTGATTCTACTCCATTTGAAGCATGGTATGGATACAGACCAAGTGCAGAACATCTAAGAATATTTGGGTGTACAGCATATGCCAAAAAAAACTGGCCAGAAATCAGTCAAAATTTGAGCCAAAACATGTAAAATGCATATTTTTGGGCTACTGCAATGAAAGTAAGGCATACAGACTTTACAATACCAAAGCAAAGAAGCTTACCAAGTCCAGGGATGTTTTGCTTGATGAAAATTTGAAATTTTGGCAATCAATGACATCAGATGATGACAAAAATTTGATCTCAAGTCCACCAATTGTCAGGATTGAATCAGAGCAAAACAATGAGAATTTTTTCACTCCATAGGACTCTACAACTGTGGTTCAGCCAGAATCAGTGCCCAGGAATATCCCAGAAGTGATCATTCCAGTATCAAATGCCCAGAGATCCAATTGGACAAGAAATAGCCCAAATTACTATATCAATGAGGGTACAAACTTAGCCAATGCCTATTTGGTCCATATTGATGAGCCCCAGACTGTAAAAGAGGCCCTAAATAGCCCTCAGACAAAGTTTTGGAGATCTGCAATGACTGAGGAATATCAGGCCCTGATGGAAAATCAAACTTGGGACTTAGTCAAATTACCAATCAACCAAAAATTAATTGGATGCAGATGGGTCTTCAAGACAAAATACAAGGCTGATGGCACAATTGAAAAATACAAAGCAAGACTTGTAGCCAAAGGATACTCTCAAACAAAAGGACTTGACTATACTGAGACCTTTGCACCGGTAGCCAAGTTTAATTCCATCAGATCAATATTGGCTATTGCAGCCAAATATAAGTTTTTTATTCATCAAATGGATGTAAAAACTGCATTTTGGAATGGAGAACTTGATGAGGACATGTATATGGACCAGCCTGATGGGTTTGTTGACCAAGATAACCCCCATTTGGTCTGCAAGCTTAAAAAGTCACTATATGGTCTCAAACAATCACCAAGAGCCTGGAATTGCAAGATAGATTCTTATTTGGAATCTTTGAGTTTCATAAGGAGTAATGCTGACTATAGTATCTACTATAAGCCAGATAGAGCAAACCCAGTTCTATTAGCTCTATATGTGGATGATCTTATTATAGCTGCTAATAACCTAGAAACATTGGAAGAGACTAAATCCAGCCTATCTAAGGAGTTCAAGATGTCCAATCTAGGAGAACTTAATTACTACTTAGGGATTAAGTTCTCCATAGACAGAAGTACCCAGACTATCACCCTAAGCCAATCCAAGTATATTCAAGATATACTAACAAAGTACCAAATGGAAGACTATAAACCGGCAGCTACCCCAAAGGAGACAAACCTTAACTTGGTCAAAACTCAACCAAATCAAGAGAGCTTGGTGCCATCTGAAAGCCCTGACTTTCCTTATCAATCTATGATTGGCAGTCTGATGTATATCATGCTTGGAACACATCCAGATATCTCATATTCAGTGGGAGTTGTCAGCCAACATAATCAGAACTATGGATCTGATCATATTGCAGCAGTTAAGCAGATTTTTAGATACCTAAAAGGAACTGCTGATATCTGCTTAAGATACACTTATAAGGATTCAGAACAGGATCTTGTGGGATACTCTGATGCTGATTGGGGACAAAACTTAGAAGACAGAAGATCCACCACAGGATACACCTTTCTTTATTGTAAAGGAGCAATTTCATGGAACTCAAGAAAGCAACCAACTGTAGCACTTTCCACCACAGAGGCAGAGTGTAGGGCAGCCTGTGAAGCTACAAAAGAGGCAATGTGGTTAAGAAAACTTTTTACAGATATAGGCCTATGTCAAAAAACGCCTATTACTATATTTCAAGATAATCAGGATGTATACAATTAGGTAGAAATCCAACTTTTCATGCTAGAACCAAGCACATAGAGATTATACATCATTTCGTACATGAAGCTATAGAGAATAACTTAGTTAGCTTACTTTACTGTCCTACAGATGAAATGATTGCAGACATATTTACCAAACCATTAGCTAGAGACAAGTTTGAATATCTTAGGTCAAAATTAGGACTAGTCAGTATGAACATTTAGCTGAGTGGGAATGTTGTAAGAATTTGGATTTCCACCTAAATCTTCACCTAACTTAGTCACTTAGATCATCACCTTCAAATCCTAGAGAATACTGACCAAATTTCTTGTTGGGATTTACTTGGAATATTTTCACCAAAATACCAGGTACCCAGAACATGAAAATTCTAAAAGTTGTCCAAATAGCCCAAACTTTGCACACATGTTCTTGGGACCTTCCTTAACCTATTCTACGTGTTAGTAATGTCAAGAACAGGTAAAAGTATAAGTACTACTTTTACATTCAATAAAT
>MCFE01001160.1:0-14999 GCA_002104905.1 Basidiobolus meristosporus CBS 931.73 | reverse complement strand
GGAAAGCACTCAAGGCATGCAATATTCAGCTCTCAAGAATTGTCAACCTGGCCTGGAGAAAAGGGAAGATTCTGGAGGTTATCCTAGACCAAAACATTGCTGACCCATTTGTTGCCTTTGTGGAGAAGAACCTTAACTGGCTGAAAACTGACTTCAAGATAGTGCCTGAAGAATCTGAATCCTCTGACTCTCTACTGTTCAACAAGCCTCCAGCCCATGTTGCCATTCTGTCTTTCTTTGCTGCCATCAAGAGACAAGCCCCCTCCTATGATGTGGCATACTTCCTCAAGAATCATGCCATTTCCCTCCTTGCTGACTTAAGTGATGCACCATTTGAAGAGCTCTGGGACTCTGCAGGTCACATTATCAATGCTGCCTCTGAAGAAGCTACAACCTCTGCCTGACTACCTGAAGTTCTGTTGCTTAACTGCAACAGCATACAGCCATCAAGACCAACTCTAGAAAGACTTCTTTCAAGATTTTCCCTCCTGTGTTTGATTGATGTCCAGCTACCCTCTATACTTTTGACTAATCTATATTGCTTTTCTACTCCTAGAACAAAGAATATCTCCTCTATCTGCTTCATCTCTTCTACCATCAATACTCCTCAGCTCTGTGTTCCTCTTTACTCCCCTTACTGTGCAGCTCTCCAGTTGCCAACTATCAGTCTGGTGCTCTGCTATCTGCCTCCAAGTCTTGCCCTTCAAGAAGTGCAAGTTATATGCCAGAAGGTTCAGCAATACCAACAATCTATATCAACACCTGTTATCTTGCTTGGAGATCTCAACATTCCCCATCCTGAGAACAAGACTACTCTGACTGCAAGAATGAAGCCAAGGTCTACATTCCTACTGAACTTCCTGAGAGAAAGCCACCTGCTAGCACTAGGTGCTCAATCTGAGAAAAGATGTGTTGACTGGATCTGCCCTTCTGCTGCTGCCCTCTACTTTGTGAATGAAGTTAAGCAATTCTCTGGAGCTGAGCCTGGATCCTTGAGAGCCTCTGACCATCCAGCCTGGTCCCTTTCTATGCAACCAGTTGTGAAGAAGAAGCTGCCAAAACTTACTGTGCTCACCCACAAAGCTACCAAGAATCAGAAGAAAGACTTTGGGAACTACTTGAAGCTTGCCAGTTTGCTACTTTCTCTGCCAGATGATCTCAACTATGCCTGGCTCTTTGT
The DNA here is from genome assembly GCA_002104905.1 of Basidiobolus meristosporus CBS 931.73. Classification (NCBI taxonomy): domain Eukaryota; kingdom Fungi; phylum Basidiobolomycota; class Basidiobolomycetes; order Basidiobolales; family Basidiobolaceae; genus Basidiobolus; species Basidiobolus meristosporus. The sequence continues at coordinate 13,819 of MCFE01001160.1, read as the reverse complement.
GAAGCATCTGATTCTGGTGTCTGCCTCCCTCTCACTGCCATGCAAGACTACTGATGTTACCTCAAGAAAATGGGAATCCATTGTTTCAGCCCTGCAACAAAGCTACCTGAGTTTCCCTAACCCAAAAACAGAGAAACTCCTCCTGACAGCAATACACCACTCCAAGGCAATTCACCACACTCTGCATACTCAGCTCTGGGATCATATTATGAGTTCCTTGCCTCTGCAATCTTCCAACTCTATAACAAGAACAGTATCAAGACTCTACAGGGCAATGAGGCCCTCTTCCAGGAAGTTACCTTCAACAGAACAGCTGGCTAACATCTTCTTCTCTACAAAGCAGTACTCAACTCCTGGCTTTCATCCTGACTTCAAGACTCTGCCCATCCCACTTGCACTTGATCAAAGGAGAATCCATAATGTGCTCAAGAGGCTTCCCAACTCTACTGCTCCAGGTGTGGACACAATCTCCTATGAGCTTCTGAAGACTAGTACCAAGGCCATGTCTGCACTTCTGCTTCCACTGTTTCAGCAATGCTCAGCCCAGCTTTCTACTCCTGAGGAATGGTCCTTTGCAAATGTTCTGCCACTATACAAGGGTAAAGGAAAGCACCTGGATCCTAGCTCCTACAGGCCAATATCTCTGCTGCCCACCTGCAGAAAGGTGTTTGAGCTTCTGCTTGCTCAGGAGCTCTACTCTGACTCCCTCAAGTTTCATCCTGCACAGTTTGGCTTTGTTCCTGGCCTCTCCTTGGAATATGCAGTCATACTTAGCCAAGATCACTCTCTCCAGTGCAAGTATCCCTCTGTTCTGTTTGATATTACTAAGGCCTTTGATTCAGTTGACAGAAATCTGCTTTGGTCCAAGTTGCAATGCTTCTCCAGTACCTCTCTCACCCTCCTTGTCAGGTCTCTGTTTCTGGATCCACAAGCAAGAATTCTGCACCCAAGTGAGCAATCAGCTGTGTTCTCAGTTCCTAATGGAGTGGTTCAAGGCTCTGTGCTTGGTCCTATACTGTTTGCCATCTTCCTGAATGATTTCCCAAGACTCTCAGCTGACAGCCTGGTTACTCTCTTTGCTGATGACATCAGAATATCCTCCTCCAATGTGCAACAAGACTCCCAGACCATCCAGCAGTATCTGCAGAAGAATAATCTCCAGCTTTCCATTGCAAAGACAGTACCTTTGGGCACTCCCATCAACTTGGAGAACTCCACTCTACCTGCTCAGGTTTCAGCTACATATCTTGGCTTTCCTTTCCTTCCTACTGGACTAGACTCTGGAGCACACCTGAAGAAGAGAATTATCCTGGCAAGACAGGCACTCCACAAGCTACTGGCTGTTACTCCTCCTACAACTTCAGCTCCCAGCTGCCTCCTTCTACTCAAGCAGTTTGTCTTCCCTGTCCTGGAATTTGGCTTACCACTTCTCTCTCTTACTTCTAGAGACTGCACTAAGCTTGACAAGTTTGCAGTATGGTGCATTACCTCCTTGGTACCTCATTTGCCTGAATGCCCCTACAGACATGCTATTCTTGGTGCTTTTGGGTTTATGCCCTATAAGATCAGACTTCTCTACCTTAGAACCAGATTATACCTCAGACTTCACAACTGCAACAACCCACTGATTAAGGCCTGGAAGAGAACACACCACACAACACCTGACTCCTGCTGGAGAACAATACTTGGAGATCCTGAAGTCAAGAAGTTTGCTCACTATATTCTGCAGTCAGAAAAACCCAAGCTGGCCTACCAGAAGTACTTGACAGACCTTTGGCAGCAATATCTGCAGCAGCACACTCCCTTTATGATGAATATCAATCCTTATCACATTCCCCTCATTAATGTTGTTCACAAGTCATTCTTACCTCTCTTGCTACCCCCCTTCCCACTGAACAGTGTCTTGAGCACTGAAGAACTATCATCACTTCTTATTAACTTACCTACAAATTCCCCTCAGCTACACACTCTTGTATCAAAGCTACAGCAGTAGCGCTGGCTTCTTTGTTTCAACTGAAATAAAGATTTCACCTGTTGGTGACTGTCTCCCCCCTAAGTCATTCTTACCTCTCTTGCTACCCCCCTTCCCACTGAACAGTGTCTTGAGCACTGAAGAACTATCATCACTTCTTATTAACTTACCTACAAATTCCCCTCAGCTACACACTCTTGTATCAAAGCTACAACAGTAGCGCTGGCTTCTTTGTTTCAACTGTAATAAAGATCTCACCTGTTGGTGACTGTCTCCCCCCCCCTAAATATGCAGGATTGGGAGCTCTCAGAGCATATATTCAGACATCATTTAGACATTCCACTCTTTGTACCATTTTCTCTGGAAAAAGACCTCCTCAAATGGTTTACCAGCTTGCTGAAAAACTCTCCTTCCCTTCAAGTCACAAACTTCCTCAAGAAACACTACAGTGAACAGGCAGTTTTGCTACATTCCCCTCTAGACTTTATTATTGAGGATATTTGGGATACAGCAAAGTCAAAGTTTATCTTGTAGGCTTACTGCATCTCAAATATTAATATTCAAATTTGACTTCTTTATTTATGATATAAATAAAGATTTCACCCTGTGGTGATTATCATCCCCCCTAACCCTGCAGAAAGGTGTTTGAGCTTCTGCTTGCTCAGTAGCTCTACTCTGACTCCCTCAAGTTTCATCCTGCACAGTTTGGCTTTGTTCCTGGCCTCTCCTTGGAATATGCAGTCATACTTAGCCAAGATCACTCTCTCCAGTGCAAGTATCCCTCTGTTCTGTTTGATATTACTAAGGCCTTTGATTCAGCTGACAGAAATCTGCTTTGGTCCAAGTTGCAATGCTTCTCCAGTACCTCTCTTGCCCTCCTTGTCAGGTCTCTGTTTCTGGATTCACAAGCAAGAATTCTGCACCCAAGTGAGCAATCAGCTGTGTTCTCAGTTCCTAATGGAGTGGTTCAAGGCTCTGTGCTTGGTCCGTCCTATACTGTTTGCCATCTTCCTGAATGATTTCCCAAGACTCTCAGCTGACCGCCTGGTTACTCTCTTTGCTGATGACATCAGAATATCCTCCTCCAATGTGCAACAAGACTCCCAGACCATCCACCAGTATCTGCAGAACAATAATCTCCAGCTTTCCATTGCAAAGACAGTACCTTTGGGCACTCCCATCAACTTGGAGAACTCCACTCTACCTGCTCAGGTTTCTGCTACATATCTTGGCTTTCCTTTTCTTCCTACTGGACTAGACTCTGGGGCACACCTGAAGAAGAGAATTATCCTGGCAAGACAGGCACTCCACAAGCTACTGGCTGTTACTCCTCCTAAAACTTCAGCTCCCAGCTGCCTCCTTCTACTCAAGCAGTTTGTCTTCCCTGTCCTGGAATTTGGCTTACCACTTCTCTCTCTTACTTATAGAGACTGCACTAAGCTTGACAAGTTTGCAGTATGGTGCATTACCTCCTTGGTGCCTCATTTGCCTGAATGCCCCTACAGACATGCTATTCTTGGTGCTTTTGGGTTTATGCCCTATAAGATCAGACTTCTCTACCTTAGAACCAGATTATATCTCAGACTTCACAACTGCAACAACCCACTGATTAAGGCCTGGAAGAGAACACACCACACTACACCTGGCTCCTGCTGGAGAGCTATACTTGGAGATCCTGAAGTCAAGAAGTTTGCTCATTATATTCTGCAGTCAGAAAAACCCAAGCTGGCCTACCTGAAGTACTTGACAGACCATTGGCAGCAATATCTGCAGCAGCACACTCCATTTATGATGAATATCAATCCTTATCACATTCCCCTCATTAATGTTGTTCACAAGTCATTCTTACCTCTCTTGCTACCCCCCTTCCCACTGAACAGTGTCTTGAGCACTGAAGAACTATCATCACTTCTTATTAACTTACCTACAAATTGTTGTAAGAGTCTTGGAGATATTGGAAGTGATTGGAGAACAAGTAGATTATGTGGTTTTCACTTAATGATTTATTGAATGTAAAAGTAGTATTTATACTTTTACATGGTCTTGGCATTACAAACACGTAGAATAGGTTAAGGAAGGTCCCAAGAACATGTGTGCAAAGTTTGGGGCTGTTTGGACAACTTTGAGAATTTTCATGTTCTGGGTACCTGGTATTTTGGTGAAAATATTCTAAGTAAATCCCGACAAGGAATTTGGTCAGTATTCTCTAGGATTTGAAGATGATGATCTAAGTGACTAAGTTAGGTGAATATTTAGGTGGAAAATACGAATTTTTACAACACTCCCACTCAGCTAAATGTTCATACTGACTAGTCCTAATTTTGACCTAAGATATTCAAACTTGTCTCTAGCTAATGGTTTGGTAAATATGTCTGCAATCATTTCATCTGTAGGACAGTAAACTAAGCTAACTAAGTTATTCTCTATAGCTTCACGTATGAAATGATGTCTAATATCTATGTGCTTGGTTCTAGCATGAAAAGTTGGATTTCTACCTAATTGTATACATCCTTGATTATCTTGAAATAAAGTAATAGGCGTTTTTTGACATAGGCCTAAATCTGTAAAGAGCTTTCTTAACCACATTGCTTCTTTTGTAGCTTCACAGGCTGCCATATACTCTGCCTCTGTAGTAGAAAGTGCTACGGTTGGTTGCTTTCTTGAATTCCATGAAATGGCTCCTTTACAGTAAAGAAAGGTGTATCCTGTGGTGGATCTTCTGTCTTCTAAATTTCGTCCCCAATCAGCATCAGAGTATCCCACAAGATCCTGTTCTGAATCCTTATAAGTGTATCTTAAGCAGATATCAGCAGTTCCTTTTAGGTATCTAAAAATCCGCTTAACTGCTGCAATATGATCAGATCCATAATTCTGATTATGTTGGCTGACAACTCCCACTGAATATGAGATATCTGGACGTGTTCCAAGCATGATATACATCAGACTGCCGACCATAGATTGATAAGGAAAGTCAGGGCTTTCAGATGGCACCAAGCTCTCTTGATTTGGTTGAGTTTTGACCAAGTTAAGGTTTGTCTCCATTGGGGTAGCTGCCGGTTTACAGTCTTCCATTTTGTACTTCTTTAGTATATCTTGAATATACTTGGATTGGCTTAGGGTAATAGTCTGGGTACTTCTGTCTATGGAGAACTTAATCCCTAAGTAGTAACTAAGTTCTCCTAGATCGGACATCTTGAACTCCTTAGATAGGCTGGATTTAGTCTCTTCCAATGTTTCTAGGTTATTGGCGGCTATAATAAGATCATCCACATATAGAGCTAATAGAACTGGATTTGCTCTATCTGGCTTATAGTATATACTATAGTCAGCATTACTCCTTTTGAAACTCAAAGATTCCAAATAAGAATCTATCTTGCAATTCCAGGCTCTCGGTGATTGTTTGAGACCATATAGTGACTTTTTAAGCTTGCAGACCAAATGGGGGTTATCTTGGTCAACAAACCCATCAGGCTGGTCCATATACACGTCCTCATCAAGTTCTCCATTCAAAAATGCAGTTTTTACATCCATTTGATGAATAAAAAACTTATATTTGGCTGCAATAGCCAATATTAATCTGATGGAATTAAACTTGGCTACCGGTGCAAAGGTCTCAGTATAGTCAAGTCCTTTTGTTTGAGAGTATCCTTTGGCTACAAGTCTTGCTTTGTATCTTTCAATTGTACCATCAGCCTTGTATTTTGTCTTGAAGACCCATCTGCATCCAATTGATTTTCGGTTGATTGGTAATTTGACTAAGTCCCAAGTTTGATTTTCCATCAGGGCCTGATATTCCTCAGTCATTGCAGATCTCCAAAACTTCGTCTGAGGGCTATTTAGGGCCTCTTTTACAGTCTGGGGTTCATCAACATGGACTGAATAGGCATAGGCTAAGTTTGTACCCTCATTGATATAGTAATTTGGGCTATTTCTTGTCCGATTGGATCTCCGGGCATTTGATACTGGAATGATCACTTCTGGGATATTCCTGGGCACTGATTCTGGCTGAACCACGGTTGTAGAGTCCTCTGGAGTGAAAAAATTTTCATTGTTTTGCTCTGATTCAATCCTGACAATTGGTGGACTTGAGATCAAATTTTCGTCATCATCTGATGTCATTTTTTGTGAAAATTTTGAATTTTCATCAAACAACACATCCCTGGACTTGATCAGCTTCTTTGCTTCGGTATTGTAGAGTCTGTATGCCTTACTCTCATTGCAGTAGCCCAAAAATATGCATTTTACACTTTTTGGCTCAAATTTTGACTGATTTCCGGCCAGTTTTTTGGCATATGCTGTACACCCAAATATTCTTAGATGTTCTGCACTTGGTCTGTATCCATACCATGCTTCAAATGGAGTAGAATCACGAAGTATTCTGTTATAACTCCTATTTTTAAGATATACAGCAGTGGCAACTGATTCCGCCCAAAAATCATAGGATAATTTTTGATCATGGATCATAGATCTTGCCATATCAATTATTGATCTGTTAGCTCGTTCTGCTACTCCATTTTGCTGTGGGGAGTATGGTACAGTAGTCTCTTGCTTTATCCCATGAATTTTGCAGAAGTGGATGAAGAGTTTTGAGGTATATTCTCCACCATTGTCAGAGCGTATTTTCTTGATTTTTTCACCAGTTTCTCTCTCCACCATGGCTTTAAACTCCCTGAGCTTAGACAGAGCTTCTTCCTTTCTCTCCATGAAGTAGACCCATGTGTATCTTGTATAATCATCAATAAAAGTGATTAAATACTTCATCCCGCCTAAGGATAAATTTTGCATAGGTCCACACAGATCTGAGTGAATTAGATCTAATTTTTTCTTAGTTTTGATTAACCCAGAGCTCTTGAACGGTTGTCTGGCTTGTTTCCCATATATGCAGGCTTCACAGTGCTCCAAAATAGCTGGGGGATCAATTTTCACTCCAGAAATTAGCTGATCTTTGATCATTTTACGCAAATAATCAAAATTGATGTGTCCAAATCTCCTGTGCCAAAGCATTGGTGTTTCTTCATTTAAGTTACTTATATTGGCTTCCAGATATGATGGAATATAAGTCAACTTGTATAGGTTCTGATCTCTGATGCCCGAAGCAATATGGGCACCATTTTGATCAGTGATCCTGCATCCAGAATTGTCAAAACTGAAACTGAGTCCTTCTGCTGTGGCCTTGCTTACAGAGAGTAGGTTCTTGGCTATTTCTGGTACATAGAGTACTTCTTTAAAGGTCAGTGTATGGCTTCCTTCACTGCTTCTAAGGTTTACTTGGATAGTTCCTTCTCCCTACTGCATCAAGTGTTCTATCGTCACCCATGAAAACCTTCTTAATTGGAATTTCTTGATATTGGGTAAAAAGTTCTTTTTGGTGTGTAAAGTGTTGAGAAGCTCCAGAGTCAATATACCACGTCTGAGAATCCTTGTTTGTGGTCATATTTAGTGCAGATATGAATAGTCTATCTTCAGTTGTTACAGCATTTCCATATTCAGGCTTCTTTTGCTGATAATCTCTCTTTTTGAAACACCGGTCTGATGTGTGTCCTTTCCTTTTGCAGTAGTTGCAAAATAGGTTGCTGTTGCCTTTGTAGGGTCTTGGGTACCTCCTTTGTTGGTTATCATTGCTTATTAAAGCATTTTCTTCTTCCTTCTTATTGGCGCTTGATTTTCTTAATTCTTCATCCAGGAGCCTTCCATATACGTAATTTAAGGTCAAATCTTCAGTTCTGGACTCTAGGGCTGATACAAGGCCCTGAAACTCGTCTGTCAGGCTATTCAGGATGGTAACTATCACATCCTCATCAGTAGTTGGTACGCCCACAGATTCCATCTCATCTACCAGCAGGGTAATTCTGTTAATTAGATTTTTCATTTCTTCTCCTGGCAGCATCTTTGTAGTAAAGAATTTTCTTCTCAGATACATTTTCTTGGCAGCTGAACATGACTGGTAGGTGTCTTCTAATGCTTTCCAGGCATTCTTTGCCGTTTTTGCTCTTGAGCATTGAATTAGCAATTTGTCCTTGACATTAAGGCAAATGCAGTTAAAGGCACTTTGTTCTTTCTTCTGGTACTTTAAGGCTTCCTCTCCCACGTTTTTAGGAGGGCATTCTTCTCCCATGACAATATCCCAAAGGCCTCTTTCTTGCAGCAGCATCTTCATCTTCACCTTCCACACTTGGTAGTTAGATCCATCCAACTTTTCAGCAGAGGGAAAAATTCCAGTAATAGCAGTAGTAGACATTGCAGAGAGTGACAGCTCGGGGCTCATAACCTGTTGTAAGAGTCTTGGAGATATTGGAAGTGATTGGGAGAACAAGTAGATTATGTGGTTTTCACTTAATGATTTATTGAATGTAAAAGTAGTATTTATACTTTTACATGGTCTTGGCATTACAAACACGTAGAATAGGTTAAGGAAGGTCCCAAGAACATGTGTGCAAAGTTTGGGGCTGTTTGGACAACTTTGAGAATTTTCATGTTCTGGGTACCTGGTATTTTGGTGAAAATATTCTAAGTAAATCCCGACAAGGAATTTGGTCAGTATTCTCTAGGATTTGAAGATGATGATCTAAGTGACTAAGTTAGGTGAATATTTAGGTGGAAAATACGAATTTTTACAACACAAATTCCCCTCAGCTACACGCTCTTGTATCAAAGCTACAACAGTAGCGCTGGCTTCTTTGTTTCAACTGAAATAAAGATTTTGCCTGTTGGTGACTGTCTCCCCCCTAAAGCTGACCAAGATAACCCCCATTTGGTCTGCAAGCTTAAAAAGTCACTATACGGTCTCAAACAATCACCAAGAGCCTGGAATTGCAAGATAGATTCTTGTTTGGAATCTTTGAGTTTCAAAAGGAGTAATGCTGACTATAGTATATACTATAAGCCAGATAGAGCAAATCCAGTTCTATTAGCTCTATACGTGGATGATCTTATTATAGCCACCAATAACCTAGAAACATTGGAAGAGACTAAATCCAGCCTATCTAAGGAGTTCAAGATGTCCAATCTAGGAGAACTTAGTTACTGCTTAGGGATTAAGTTCTCCATAGACAGAAGTACCCAGACTATTTCCCTAAGCCAATCCAAGTATATTAAAGATATACTAAAGAAGTACAAAATGGAAGACTGTAAACCAGCAGCTACCCCAATGGAGACAAATCTTAACTTGGTCAAAGCTCAACCAAATCAAGAGCGCTTGGTGCCATCTAAAAGCCCTGACTTTCCTTATCAATCTATGGTTGGCAGTCTGATGTATATCATGCTTGGAACACGTCCAGATATCTCATATTCAGTGGGAGTTGTTAGCCAACATAGTCAGAATTATGGATCTGATCATATTGCAGCAGTTAAGCGGATTTTTAGATACCTAAAAGGAACTGCTGATATCTGCTTAAGATACACTTATAAGGATTCAGAACAGGATCTTGTTGGATACTCTGATGCTGATTGGGGACGAAATTTGGAAGACAGAAGATCCACCACAGGATACATCTTTCTTTACTGTAAAGGAGCAATTTCATGGAATTCAAGAAAGCAACCAACTGTAGCACTTTCTACTACAGAGGCGGAGTATATGGCAGCCTGTGAAGCTACAAAAGAAGCAATGTGGTTAAGAAAGCTCTTTACAGATTTAGGCCTATGTCAAAAAGCTCCTATTACGTTATTTCAAGATATTCAAGGATGTATACAATTAGGTAGAAGTCCAACTTTTCATGCTAGAACCAAGCACATAGATATTAGACATCATTTCATACGTGAAGCTATAGAGAATAACTAAGTTAGCTTAGTTTACTGTCCTACAGATGAAATGATTGCAGACATATTTACCAAACCATTAGCTAGAGACAAGTTTGAATGTCTTAGGTCAAAATTAGGACTAGTCAGTATGAACATTTAGCTGAGTGGGAGTGTTGTAAAAGTCCGTATTTCCACCTAAATATTCACCTAACTTAGTCACTTAGATCATCATCTTCAAATCCTAGAGAATACTGACCAAATTCCTTGTTGGGATTTACTTAGAATATTTTCACCAAAATACCAGGTACCCAGAACATGAAAATTCTCAAAGTTGTCCAAACAGCCCCAAACTTTGCACACATGTTCTTGGGACCTTCCTTGGCCTATTCTACGTGTTTGTAATGCCAAGACCAGGTAAAAGTATAAATACTACTTTTACATTCAATAAATCATTAAGTGAAAACCACATAATCTACTTGTTCTCCAAATCACTTCCAATATCTCCAAGACTCTTACAACAGTCATAATGTACTCAACTGATCTGCTAAGCCTTTCCAAGCTATTAGTTATCTGAGATTTATCCAACCACTTAGCAGTTGCCAAGACATCAGCTGATCAATGATGCACTTTTTCATTTATCTTATGCACCTATCAACACCCCAACAAATCTCAATTAGTCCAGTCTCTTGGAGCTTACTAATGCAACTCAATCAGAAAAGTATAAATAAAGTTTACTGAACCTTTTGGTTTAGTGTGTGTCTCAACAAAATTAAGAATTCAACAAATCCATTCTAGTTTCTACCCAAGCTTAGCATATCTAGCACTCTCAAGAACACCAAGCCTAGCCTGCATAGCAAACCTACTCTGTTGCCTTTATAAGCCCAACTCAGCTATATATAAGGCCAATATTAGACCAGAACCTCTCTGCTAATATTTCTGACACTCCTGACAATTTTAAGATTCTGCATTTAGTTGTCACTTAGGTTCAGTTACCTCATTCAAAAGTTTTATTACACTTTTCTCTTGGATACAACAAGCATTGAATTAGCAATTTGCCTTTGATGTTAAGGCAAATGCAGTTAAAGGCACTTTGTTCTTTCTTCCAGCACTTTAAGGATTTCTCTCCCACATTTTTAGGAGGGCATTCTTCTCCCTTGACATTATCCTAAAGGCCCCTTTCTTTTAGCAGCATCTTCATCTTCACCTTCCACACTTGGTAGTTAGATCCATTCAACTTTTCAGCAGAGGGAAAAATTCCAGTAATAGCAGTAGTGAACATTGCAGAGAGTGAAAGCTTGGAGCTCATAACCTGCTGTAAGAGTCTTGGAGATATTGGAAGAGTTTGGGAGAACAAGTGGATTATGTGGTTTTCCCTTAATGACTTTTTGAATGTAAAAGTAGTATTTATACTTTTGCATGGTATTGGCATGATAAGCATGTAGAATAGATTAATGAAGGTTGCAAGAACATGTGTGCAAAGTTTGGGGCTGTTTGTACAACCTATGTGATTTTCATGTTCTGGGTAAATATTCTAAGTAAATCCCAACCAGGAATCAGGTCAGTATTCTCTAGGATCTGAAGATAATGATCTAAGTGTTGTTAAAATTTGTAGTTCCACCTAAATATTCACCTAACTTAGTCACTTGGATCATTACCTTCAAATCCTAGAGAATACTGACCAAATTCCTGGTTGGGATTTGCTTAGAATATTTTCACCAAAATGCCAAGCACCCAGAACATGAAAGTTCTCAAAGTTGTTCCTACAGCCCCAATCTTTGCACACAGGCTCTTGGGATCTTCCTTAACCCACTCTATCTGCATTAAGTGAAAACCTCATAATCTACTAGCTCTCCCAATCACTTCCAATATCTCCAAGACTCTTACAGCACCAAGTGACTAAGTTGGGTTAATATCCAGGTGGAATTACAAATTTTAACAACAAATGTTGTATAGCTCTACAAAGCTTACTGTGAACTAGACTTAGGTTTTTCTTACCATTAATTAACATCAAACTCTTGAACAGTTTATGGCTTATCTCTAATATATACAAGCTTCTTGGTGCTCCAGGTTAACTGGAAGATTAATTTTTACTTCACAAACTAACTAATTTTGGATCATTTTTCTCAAATATTCAAGCTGATGGGTTTTAATCTTTTGTTCAAAAGCACTAAAGCTTCCTTACTTCAGTTATATATACTGGCTTCCAGATATAATGGAGTGTACCCTTTGAAAATCTCAGACCTGAGATGCATCTCACATTTAGTGTGTATCCTGCTGGTATACTAATGGTACTTTGCTGGCAATCAGCTGGTATTTGTCCTTCAAGTTTTCAGTTGCAACTCTTGATGAACATAGGGAGCAGCTGATTACCAAATATGCATATATGCTAGCTGGCATAGTCTCTGCTTGAAAGATTTGTCTACTAGTCTCCCCAACAACTAATACCTGAGATGTTGAGAGCTCTCAGACTTGGGACACTTGGAACTCAGCTATTATTATGATAGTATTGTGCACACCTTTTCTCAGCTACTTTACTTGGTCATAGATCAGTTAGTGTATATTCTGATCTCTAATACTTCTGACTGAAATCAATGTCACCCTATGCAAATTTATCCCTTAGCAGAGAAAAGTAGTTGATCACATTTATTGATGATTACACCAGATACTGGTAGGTAATTGAGGGGCCCAAGAATATTCATGCAAAGTTTGGAGGCTTTGAGACAGCTCAACTACTTCATAGGTGTTGAGTATATAGTATCTTGGTAAAATACTCAAGGTACATACCAATAGTGAATACTTGGGAAAAATACCCAGACTTGCTGGCAATGAGATGCATGCCAGTATTGACAAAATATTCAGATGAAATATGCAATTTAGTACATTTTGTGGCCTTTTCCAACCTTTGGTACAACACCTGCATCCTAACCTAATTGTTACTGCCACAGACACCAAATTGATACCAAACTCTTGACTCAGAGTAAACCACATATATGAGACTGTTGACATACCCTAAGAGAAAAACTAAGAAAAGGCCAGCAGAATACCATCATAATATCAGCTGAAATCCAACTTTCCAAAGAGTGACAACTCTCAGTGTATCATGTACTAACTTCACCGAAGGCAAGCAAGTATCCTTTCCAAGGGAAGACTAGGCCTACTTATATTCATACCAAATTTGAAAATCAGCTGCCCAGTACTTCCGCCAAAAATTGCAACTGGAAATGTGATGCAGAAACTCCAGCTGAATACCAGCAAAATACCATCAGAATACCAGCTAAAAATCCAATGAATTCCAACTGTGAGATTTCTCATGGGGATACCTGTAGGCAGTCTGGAATGTTGTCTATGCAGATAAGTGGGTAAAGCCGGAAGTCGATGGGCCAAAAGCATGGAGTGAGTATTTTTGGCATGTACTATGCGGCAATATCCTAAATGCTTTTTTCAACCAAAAAAAGTAGTTTGGTAGACCTAAGTTGAATTATTGACCCTATGCAATCACCTATCCCACCACGCAAGTATAATTAACCAAATGTGCCTATTGAGTAATCTGTCGCCATGCTATCATACTCCCCCTCACATGAAGAGCTTGCTTGATGAGGCTAGATTTCTATAAAATGACTGCTTTGACCTTACCATCTCTCATCCAACTTCTGATCTACTCCAGCCTGACCATGCAACTGACCTTCTCTCTGCTCTCCTCATACATCCTGATCCAGTCCGCATTGGCCGCCCCAATGCATAACCTTGCTACTGGAGTTAGCGCGGTGGCCAAGACCACCTACCAGACTTCAGCTTGCAGGTATCAGTCCGGCTCATGCTCAATGAGATACAAGTCACACAGGTCCCCAAAGTACATGGAGTCAGAGCAGATGCCAATGATGATGACGATGACAATGCCAGAGCGTCACCGCTATCAGATGATGGAGCAGCCAGAAGACACTTCCATGGAGGAAGACCCGACCCCAATGGAGATGCAAAGCTACAAAGACACCCCCATGACAATGGACATGAACATGGCCATGTTTGGGATGCAGCCAAAGCGGGCATTCATGGATGAGATGCGCGGATACTCAGCCCAAGAGAGTGGAGCCCTCTCCAAGTCGAACCAGT
>MCFE01000116.1:0-164131 GCA_002104905.1 Basidiobolus meristosporus CBS 931.73 | reverse complement strand
CTAACCCTAACCCTAACCCTAACCCTAACCCTAACCCTAACCCTAACCCTAACCCTAACCCTAACCCTAACCCTAACCCTAACCCTAACCCTAACCCTAACCCTAACCCTAACCCTAACCCTAACCCTAACCCTAACCCTAACCCTAACCCTAACCCTAACCCTAACCCTAACCCTAACCCTAACCCTAACCCTAACCCTAACCCTCTTTACCCAACTTACACTCTTTACAGACTTCTTACCTTGAACAAAGAGTTTCTCTTCTTGAAGCTGAAAACTCAATGTTGAAATCTCAGATCCAAATTCTTTTCAAAACTCTTTCTGAACTTCACCCAGCCCTCTCCACTTCTCTTTCAGCTTCTTCCTTACCTTGCAACCCCTCAATTAGCTCTTCATCCAGTCAATCTGAAAATTCTCAGCAACCAGGAACTTCTACTACTTGTACTCAGACCTACTCCCAAGCACTTCAAGCTCATCCAAAACCAGCTGCCCTTCCATCAAGACAGTCTCCTAAGCCAGTGCACTCTAAAGCTAGAAGAAAATTCCCTGTCAGCCCTGATACTCCTCCTACTGCCAACTGGGCTGTTTGCTATTTCAGAAATGCAGGATATCTCCCAATATCAGAACAAAGAAACTACCTCAAGGACCTAGGTATTCATATGCCCAAGATTATTAACATTCAGTACATTGCCAGGGATCTCTTGGAAGTTATTCTTGACAAAGATATTGTTGAAGATTTTACAGAAGAAGTCAAAAATATGCTGGATTGGGAGCTCTCAGAGCATATATTCAGACATCATTTGGACATTCCACTCTTTGTGCCATTCTCTCTGGAAAAAGAACTCCTCAAAAGATTTACCAGCTTGTTGAAAAACTCTCCTTCCCTTCAAGTCACAAACTTCCTCAAGAAATACTACAGTGAACAAGCAGTCTTGCTACACTCTCCTCTAGACTTTGATATTGAGGATATTTGGGATACAGCAAAGTCCAAGTTTATCTTGTAGGCTTCCTGCATCTCAGATATTCATATTCAAACTTGGCTTCTTTATTTATTATTTAAATAAAGATTTCACCCTTTGGTGATGATCATCCCCCTAACCCTAAGAACTTCCTGAGAGAAAGCCATCTGCTAGCACTAGGTGCTGAATCTGAGAAAAGATGTGTTGACTAGATCTGCCCTTCTGCTGCTGCCCTCTACTTTGTGAATGAAGTTATGCAATTCTCTGGAGCTGAGCTAGGATCCTTGGGGGCCTCTGACCACCCAGCCTGGTCCCTTTCTATGCAACCAGTTGTGAAGAAGAAGCTGCTAAAACTTACTGTGCTCACCCACAAAGCTACCAAGAATCAGAAGAAAGACTTTGGGAACTACTTGAAGCTTGCCAGTTTGCTACTTTCTCTGTCAGATGATCACAACTATGCCTGGGTCTTTGTGAAGCATCTGATTCTGGTCTCTGCCTCCCACTCACTGCCATGCAAGACTACTGCTGTTACCTCAAGAAAATGGGAATCCAATGTTTCAGCCCTGCAACAAAGCTACCTGAATTTCCCTAACCCAAAAACAGAGAAACTCCTCCTGACAGCCATACACCACTCCAACGCAATTCACCACACTCTGCATGCTCAGCTCTGGGATCAAATTATGAATTCTTTGCCTCTGCAATCTTCCAACTCTGTAACAAGAACAGTATCAAGACTCTACAGGGCAATGAGGCCCTCTTCCAGGAAGTTACCTTCAACAGAACAGCTGGCTAACATCTTCTTCTCTACAAAGCAGTACTCAACTCCTGGCTTTCATCCTGACTTCAAGACTCTGCCCATCCCACTTGCACTTGATCAGGGGAGAATCCATAATGTGCTCAAGAGTCTTCCCAACTCTACTGCCCCAGGTGTGGACACAATCTCCTATGAGCTTCTGAAGACTAGTACCAAGGCCATGTCTGCACTTCTGCTTCCACTGTTTCAGCAATGCTCAGGCCAGGTTTCTACTCCTGAGGAATGGTCCTTTGCAAATGTTCTGCCACTGTACAAGGATAAAGGAAAGCACCTGGATCCTAACTCCTACAGGCCAATATCTCTGCTGCCCACCTGCAGAAAGGTGTTTGAGCTTCTGCTTGCTCAGTAGCTTTACTCTGACTCCCTCAAGTTTCACCCTGCACAGTTTGGCTTTGTTCCTGGCCTCTCCTTGGAATATGCAGTCATACTTTGCCAAGATCACTCTCTCTAGTGCAAATATCCGTCTGTTCTATTTGAAATTACTGAGGCCTTTAATTCAGTTGACAGAAATTGGCTTTGGTCTAAGTTGCAATGCTTCTCCTGTACATCTCTCACCCTCCTTGTCAGGTCTCTGTTTCTGGATCCACAAGCAAGAATTCTTCACCCAAGTGAGCAATCAGCTGTGTTCTCAGTTCCAATGGAGTGGTTCAAGGCTCTGTGCTTGGTCCTATACTGTTTGCCATCTTCCTGAATGATTTCCCAAGACTCTCAGCTGACTGCCTGGTTGCTTGCTCTGCTGATGACATCAGAATATCCTCCTCCAATGTGCAACAAGACTCCCAGACCATTCACCAGTATCTGCAGAAGAATAATCTCCTGCTTTCCATTGCAAAGACAGTACCTTTGAGCTCTCCCATCAACTTGGAGAACTCCACTCTACATGCTCAGGTTCCTGCTACATATGTTGGCTTTCCTTTCCTTTCTACTGGACTAGACTCTGGAGCACACCTGAAGAAGAGAATTATCCTGGCAAGACAGGCACTCCACAAGCTACTGGCTGTTACTCCTCCTACAACTTCAGCTCCCAGCTGCCTCCTTCTATTCAAGCAGTTTGTCTTCCCTGTCCTGGAATTTGGCTTACCACTTCTCACTCTTACTACTAGAGACTGCACTAAGCTTGACAAGTTTGCAGTATGGTGCATTACCTCCTTGGTGCCTCATTTGCCTGAATGCCCCTACAGACATGCTATTCTTGGTGCTTTTGGGTTTATGCCTATAAGATCAGACTTCTCTACCTCAGAACCAGATTATATCTCAGACTTCACAACTGCAACAACCCACTTATTAAGGCCTGGAAGAGAACACACCATACTACACCTGGCTCCTGCTGGAGAACTATACTTGGAGATCCTGAAGTCAAGAAGTTTGCTCATTATATTCTGCAGTCAGAAAAACCCAAGCTGGCCTACCTGAAGTACTTGACAGGCCTTTGGCAGCAATATCTGCAGCAGCACACTCCCTTTATGATGAATATCAATCCTTATCACATTCCCCTCATTAATGTTGTTCACAAGTCATTCTTACCTCTCTTGCTACCCCCCTTCCCACTGAAGAGTCTTGAGCACTGAAGAACTATCATCACTTCTCATTAACTTACCTACAAATTCCCTTCAGCTACAAACTCTTGTATCAAAGCTACAACAGTAGCGCTGGCTTCTTTGTTTCAACTGAAATAAAGATTTCACCAGTTGGTGACTCTCCCCCCCCCCTAAATAAGATTTCACCAACTTGGTGACTTTCCCTCCCCTAACCCTCTGCCCCAATGTGTAGGTAATCAGTTAAGTAATGTAAAGTTGGGTTGGGTGCAACAAGCAACTAATTCTCATTAGGGAAACTTGACCAAGGAATGCCAGATTTCTTATTGTCACAAGCCAACTTCTACACCATTCAATATGGAGTTCACACAAACAAGAGCCAGAGTGCACCTAGGGGGTCAGAATCCAACAGGGAGAAGGAATATATTGGCTAAATACCAAAAGGTTCTCTGTCTATATTTGGGAGGTATCTGTGGCAGAAGTGGCAACAACCAAGCATATGTTTGCAAGATGTATATGTTACCAGCAGTACATGGTATATGGCAACTTTGCAAGTATCACACTAAATAGCTGTAAAGCTAAGGTGATAGATGTAAAATGCAGCAGGGGTGCATGTTTGTACAGGTTAGTAAACAGGAGGCCATAATTTTTTTTGATCCAAACTGTATGTGAAATACCCATAGTAATAGTGGGTAAGCAAACTCAGAGGGGTGATTCTACAGTGGAATACATGAATTGCACAAAGGGAGGTAGAAAAGGAAATACCACTTGGTATATTGGTATGGTAGTATTATACAGAACTAACTGTGAGCCATCATACTACCATTATAATGCCATCAGAGTCTTGCTGTAAAGCCATTGAAATACTGTCAAATATTTTTGCCATATAAGGCAATTGGATGTCCTGGCTGGTTGGATCCACTTAAAATAGCTGTAGAGTGCAATAAGACCTCAACAATGCCATGTGATTATCATCACAGCACCAATCAAATCTTGTCAAGTTTTGTAACTTTATTTGGCAGTAGAATTAGCAAAACATCATTGTGACTCCATCATAAGATTGTTGATGTTGTAAGATTCTTCATGACACTGGAAGTGATTGGGAGAACAAGTAGATTACCTGGTTTTCACTTAATGATTTATTGAATGTAAAAGTATAAATACTACTTTTACATGGTCTTGGCTTTACAAACACATAGAATAAGCTAAGGAAGGTTCCAAGAACATGTGTGCAAAGCATGGGGCTGTTTGGACAACTTTGAGAATTTTCATGTTCTGGGTACCTGGTATTTTGGTGAAAATATTCTAGTAAATCCCAACAAGGAATTTGGTCAGTAATCTCTAGGATTTGAAGGTAATGATCTAAGTGACTAAGTTAGGTGAATATTTAGGTGGAATTACAAACTTTTAGAACAGTCAAGAGGGTCACTAATTCCAAGCTGCTGGTATTATGATGGTCTCTAACCAGGGTCCTGATGGCTGATCTGGATTGGATCCACCCACAGGACCAAGTTATTTTTCATAGGGTTTTGCAGTGGCCTTGCTTACAGATGGTAGGTTCTTGGCTATTTCTGGTACATAGAGTACTTCTTCAAAGGTCAGTGTATGGCTTCCTGCACTGCTTCTAAGGTTTACTTGGATAGTTCCTTCTCCCACTGCATCAAGTGCTCTATTGTCCCCATAATATCTTCTTAATTGGAATTTCTTGGTATTGGGTAAAAAGTACTTTTTGGTATATAAAGTGTTCAGATGCTCCAGAGTCAATGTACAACAACTGAAAATCCTTGTTTGTGGTCATATTTAGTGCAGATATGAATATTCTATCTTCAGTTGCTGCAGTATTTCCATATTCAGGCTTCTGTTGCTGATTATCTCTCTTTTTGAGACACTAGTCTGATGTATGTCCTTTTCTTTTGCAGTAGTTGCAAAACAGATTGCTGTTGCCTTTGTAAGGTCTTTGGTACCTCCATTGCTTGTTATCATTGCTTATGAAAGCATTTTCTTCTTCCTTCTTATTGATGCTTGATTTTCTTGATTCTTCATCTGGGAGCCTTCCATTTACCTAATTTAAGGTCAAATCCTCAGTTCTGGACACTAAGGCTGATACAAGGCCCTGAAACCTGTCTGTCAGGCTATTCATGATGGCTACTATCACATCCTCATCAGTAGTTGGTACACCAGCAGATTCCATCTCATCCACCAGCTGGGTAATCCTGTAAATTAGATTTTTCATTTCTTCTCCTGGCAGCATCTTTGTAGCAAAGAATTTTTATCCAAGATACATTTTCTTGGTAGCTGAACATGACTGGTAGGTGTCTTCTAATGCCTTCCAGGCATTCTTTGCCGCTTTTGCTCTTGAGCATTGAATTAGCAATTTGTCTTTAACATTAAGGCAAATGCAGCTAAAGGCACTTTGTTTTTTTTGGTACTTAGGATGTATACAATTAGGTAGAAATCCAACTTCTCAAGCTAGAACTAAGTACATAGATATCAGACACCATTTCATACATGAAAGTATAGAGAATAACTTGGTTAACTTAGCTTACTGTTGTACAGATGAAAGGATTGCAAACATATTCACTAAACCATTAGCTAGAGACAAGCATGAATATCTTAGGTCAAAATTAGGACTAGTCAGTAGTAACATCTAGTTGAGTGGGAGTGTTGTAAAAACTTGTAATTCCACCTAAATATTCACCTAACTTAGTCACTTTGATCATTACCATCAAATCCTAGAGAATACTGACCAAAATTCTTGTTGGGATTTACTTGGAATATTTTCACACACATATCAGGTACCCAGAACATGAAAATTCTCAAAGTTGTCCAAGCAGCCCCAAACTTTGCACACATGTTCTTGGGACCTTCCTATGTCTATTCTACTTGCTTGTTGTGCCCAGACCAAGTAAATGTATAGATACTACTTTTACATTCAATAAATCACTAAGTGAAAACCACATAATCTACTTGTTCTCCCAGCCACTTCCAATATCTCCAAGACTGTTACAACAGCCTGAAGTACTTGATGGGCCTTTGGCAGTAATATCCAAAGCATCACACTCACTTTATGATGAAAATCAATCATTATCATATTCCCCTTATTGATGTTTTTCACAAGTCATTCTTACCCCTCTTGTTACCCCCCTTCTCACTCAACAGTGTCTTGAGCACTGAAGAACTATCATCTCCCCTGATTAACTTACCTACAGATTCCCATCACCTACACACTCTTGTATTGAAGCTACAATAGTAGCACTGGCTTCTTTGTTCCAACTGAAATAATGATTTCACCTGTTGGTGACTGTCTGCCCTTAAGCATTAATGCATATCATATTCTCCTTATTAATGTTTTTGACAAGTCATTCCTGCCCCTGGGGCCTTTCTGGACATATAGAGCATTTGTAAATTTGCAGAAGCTGTGCGCAAGGTTTTGGGCCTTTTGACAAGCTTGAAAATACCAATAAGCAACATGCCTTCACCAACACTAAAAGTTAGTAAATATCATACAAATTAAATAATAAATAGATGACTTATAACTTATCTATACGCAAAGTAGAGTCTTGCTTAGTGTGAATGATTAAGGTATATGGCAAATATCTACAACACTAGCTTTGCATTGACTACAACTGAGCTTATTTAGCTCACTCGTTATTTATTTATTCATTTATAAATTGGTTAAAAGCCAAAATTATAGCATGCCGTTTAATTATTCCATTCAATTGAAATGAGAATCCCACCTGTTGGTGATTGTTGTCGAACTTGTGTTTGTTCCACTAGCTTATTTGGTTATCAGGTGTCATCCACACATCTATAACAAGTAAGATCTTGGCATATGCCGATTTCTATCGCCCCATGTGCCCATACAAGTTCATGTAAATTGAACTAGTTGCTTAGGAAAGAATGCCCATGATAACTGCATTCTATTACCGCATATATCCCTTATCAGCGTATTTCGTCAGAAGCGGAAGCACATAAACGGATTACAGGTAATCAACAAGGAAGCCAAATTGAAATAGACCACTGGCTGGGCGCGGGATACATGGAATCTAGGTCGTGATGTATAAAAAAGAAGAAACAGCATGGAGTGATAGACCAAATAAGGCCAGCTTTCAGTTGTGGAGGTCACTCATACTCCATACTGCCTGGCACGGATACTTTTTACTGACTACTATCCATAACAAGAAGCTCATAGGCAGCGTCCGAGGCTAACACACACCACTCAGCTTAGATGGTACATTACTCTTTATAACAAGAAGCTCATAGGCAGCGTTCAAGGCTAACACACACCGTTCAGCTCAGATGGTACATTAATATCCACACCATTACCAAATATCTCTACACTGGTCATATTTTTGCTCATTCTTAGGCGCGTTACAACCACCTTGACAAGATCCAGACCATTCATTAAATTTGCATCTTGCACACCGGATTAATCTCACACCTTTATATGATTGGTCTTGCATTAGATATTGATTTCTCTTTCTCCCCCCTTTTGGTAAATCTTGCTTATGTGACATGTGCTTCAGTGTAGAATACCACTCCACCAAGTTGGTCGGAGGAAACCAGCCAGAGTGTTATATTGACAAACAACCACTGGCATCACCAAATTGAGTAACGCAACAGAATATTCCATATCCGTATGCTTCTTGGTATTGTTAGAATTAATGTTTGGCAAGATGATGAGGAAAGATGATAGCAAGCAAAAAAGCAGAAGAATGGAATTTTCCACTGCGATAAGGCATCAGCTAGACAACGGAGGAAACAAGTGTATCATCGGTATATAATAGATGTCTTGCGCGTTGTTGTGAATTATCCCGACTCACAAGATTAATATGCAACTTCGCTTGACTGACCTAGCTGTTTGGACCGTGCTTGCTACTTCCGCCTTAGCTAAGCCCATTGGGATTACTCTTGACCTCGCGGGGAAGATTCCCGCACTTACTTCCACGCCGATTGTGCAAAAGTATCCGGCTGATGTTCCTTGTAACAACTCCACAGAGGCAAAGGATCTATATGGTGGCTTTCCGGTTTGTAAGTGGTGGCAACAGAGCTGGATGCTAAGTTTCTGATCTGGACTAGCCCCTCCAACCAGAAAGCCATTGAAGATAACGATGTCAACGAAACTGTTGCTGCAACTGCAACAATTTCTTTCGCTAACGGCATGAATGACTTCCCCATCACATATCCTGAGTTTAGGCAGTGTGCAAATATTGATCCTACTGAAAATAACGGTGGCTTTGCTCTTTACTGGCCTACGGAGGCGATCTATTGCTTTTATAGCGAGTCCAACTGTGTTGGTGAGCGTGTATGTATGATCCCCTATGGCCCTGGATCTCAGTATAACACAATCATCCCTGCTACCAGAAATATGATCAAGAATGGACTTCGCAGTAGTGTGGTGCTACCCATGATGCCAAAGAATGGCTACAAAGCTCCGTTTACCATGAACCCTTAGGAGAATAATAAATAAGAATGCCATGGCCATTGGTATATGTATTTCTGGCTGCAAAACCCAATGCTAGTAACATGAGGGGGCGTTTACAAGGCAACATACACGATGTGGAGATCGTTACTAAGTGTTGTAGGCAGTAGTTCATCCATGTTGATATTTTGTATTGTCTGGGAGAACCAAGTAGGATCATGAAAAGCAGTATAAGACGTCGGTTTGAGATTAAGAGCCATTATAATGGTATTTACTAGTAAAAGTAAATTTACGAAATAAGATGAGCAACATATTACTAGGTAGACTGATGATGTACAAGTACTCAAGAATTTTCTGATGCTGATTGCTGGAATGTATGCATTAATCAAACTACACTAAGGACTGGCAGTTGTGCACGGCAATCTATTCTAGAAATATACCTGAACAAAGGCATGACTGGGGCAAAGCACTTTAACAATCAAAGTGGCAAATACACAAACACAGCTCATCCACATATATTTAATAAAGTGTATTGCTGCTCTGGGAGAGTTAGATGCTCACAATGCAATGAGCATGATACAGCTGGGTCAAAGGGATGCAGGATTTGGACTCATTTATTTCGCAATGCTTCAACTAAATATCCTTAACAGTAACATCTCCAAGAGTCCACCGGCTATGCAGGCACCAATGACCCTTAGTGACCACTCCTCTGGATATCTGCATTGTTAAAAAGCTGACAGGGTCTCAAACCTTGAAGCTGCTTAGACCTGAGCATTTATAGACTTCTAAAACATGATGACTGGATATAATGTGAGCAGTTAATTACTCAAAGTTTGGCATAGAAAAATAATGTATAGGCATTTAAGGAACACTGCAAATACACTTTATATAAGCCTTTGTTTTCTAAGAGCAAAGTGAGTACATATTGCCTGGGATAATCTATGGGATATACAGTCCATTAGGGAAAGTACCTACTTGATGTCTAAGTAATATATTCTTCCATATACCATACTAAGATTCCTAATCTACTAGACTCAGTTGATTACTCTCTGAGAATCTAGGGATTTCATAGGATTAATTCCTCTCTATCAGCCTAAAAGATCTTACAGAAGACAAATCCACCAGAGTCAACAGATGAATGGTGCACCAACAAACCTACCAGGCTCTTCAATATTGCATCATGGCTATGATCATAGTCAAGAAACCTGAGGCAATATTAGAAAACCAGTAGATCTGCAGTCACAGAGAAGGTTGACCATTTAATGCAACTTCCCTAAGAAAAAAAATTCAGAGAAAGCCAGCAAAATACCATCATAATATCAGCTGAATTCCAAGTTTCTCAAAATTGACAACTCTCAATATCTCTGTTGTTAGCCAATGGGTAGGCAAGCAACAAATTATCCCGAAGGAGACTAGGTCAACTAGCATCCATACCAAATTTGGTAATTAGCTGCCCATTACATCCATCAAAAATTGCATTTGAAATTTTGAACCAAAAACACCAGCTGAATACCATCAAAATACCATTATAAAACCAGCTGAATACCAGCTGAAAATCAGATGAATTCCAAGTTTGAGATTTTTCATAGGGTTATATAGCAAATAGGTAATTGAAATGATTGGCTGCATAGTTGTAACTGCGTTACTCAGCAAATGCTGGTTGATTTGCGGATAGCAATTTTGATCAATCAAGGGGGGCGATTGAGTCAAGTATCTAGTTCAAGTTGAGGTTTACTGGCATTAATGGGTCTAAGTTGAGGTTTACTGGCATTAATGGGTCTAAGTTGAGGTTTACTGGCATTAATGGGTCTACCCTCATTATTGAGCAACTGACCTATTTCTGGTTGCATTGTTATAGTCAGAAGCACACACCATCTGTGATGACATAGGTTCCCACTGGCGCAATGCTCTTATCAAAGCATCGTTTACAATAAAGAGATCGCCGACTTTTGCGCCTTCTCATTGGTATATAACTCTCCCACCATGTTCTCTACGGAGCTAGATGGATAAATACAGAATACGCATCTCTATCAGCATGCTAAAAGCCAAATCACTTTGACACACAGACTACTCTAGGCGAGCATATAGCAAGGTAAGGCAGTCGCAGTGAGTCACATATATATAAAAAGGTAAAAAGTAATCAGTGAGTCAAGTCTTCAATCAAGATGGAATTTATCGTCGTTCATACATCAGCAGAGGTTTCACCCTTGAATCTTCGATTGTATGCATTGAATCGTCAAATGTACGTATCAGCAAATGCATTTGACTCAGTAGTGGGACTGATGGAGTCTCTTTTACCCATCCCCAAGTCACACATGAGAGCTCCATGAAAAGGTCATTGACAATGTAATGTTTGATCTACAAAAGCACTGGCTAAGAAGGGCTGGATAGGCACAGCAGTTTTCCTGGTCTTAAGGCATGTATTGCTATTGGCCTTATTGTAGTGGCACCCTAACCCTACTGGAGTATGTCGCAACAGATAAATGAGCCATGAGCTCTTACGAGTTCAACATTAACAGATATATAGCAAGTCACAATGCATATCATTGCATATGTCGTCGATCCCAAGGACTTGTGTGTAGCGTTGGTGGCGTTGTTGTATAAGCTCGGCCTCCATAGTTTGCCGCCCCCTTTACATACTAAGAATGGATTGAAGGGCATAGTATAATCTTAATTAATCCCTAAGCATTAAAATCAATCCCTCAAGCACAGCAAAATGAATCTTGGAAGTGCAGTATCCATCAATCAATAAGGTTCCATAATCACCACCGAATTTGAGTGATGTGAACTTCTAGGATGATTAGCCTTACAACAACTAGCGCATCTGTTATTCTCCCTTCATTTTGTATCGTTCACACTGGCTGATTGAAGGATTGAATAATCACCTTTTATTGCTGCTATGCGTATTATTATTATTATTGTTGTTGTTGTTGTTGTTCTCCTTCCCAGTGACAGCTTCTACATCAAAAACTATACACGCCTGAACACAACGCTGTCTACTGATATATACATATGTGTGCAAACACGCTCTAAATGACTTAATCCTTCTTTGGTTTTTCAGCTTCATGATGTGGAGGAGCAACCCAATATATGGCACCTTGGGCAATACTAGCACAGAGAGGAGCAATCCAGGGGATCCAGTGCTCCTGGTAGTTTCCAGAGGCAACTGCCACACCCAAAAATTTGGCTGGGTTGGCCCCAACACCACCAAATCCTTCGGTAATACCCCCACTTACGTAAATATTCAAACCAAGCGCCAATGCGACACAGATTGGGCCGACAACGGGCCCGAACACCTTTTGCTGCTTTGGGTCGATGGCAGTGCCCCAGGTGATCCATACATATGACCAACTGAAGAAGAATTCCAGGCAGAAAGCTTGACCGACTGTGACGATATCCGGCTTGAAACCCCAGGAACCAAGTTTGGTGGCATTGGTGACTGCCTCACCACAGGCGGCACGAAGAAGCGCACCTCCAAGGAGAGCACCGACACAGTGCATAAACAGATAGATGATCGCACGAGGAACAGAGCAGAGGCGAGTCCATACGGCCGTCCAGGTGATAAGGGGGTTGAAATGAGCACCAGAGACAGAGGCAGAGCCCATGATGAAAAGAGTAAGGGTTACAAAGACTCCTAAACCAACATTGAGGGATACGACAGGGCCTCCGACCTGGACGGCCCAGACGGTTACACCGCAGGAAACCAAAACATACAATGCCATCAGGAACAGCTCATGCACACCGGAACGCCAAATCTTAGGGTTGCGGAATTCCGACCAGTCCAGCATTTGGGCCATTGTCAAATGGTCTTCATCAGCGACAACATCAGGATGAAACTCGGGTGTTGCAAGGCCGGCAAGGGATTTCCTATGAGGAATAGCGTTGAGAGAAGCTTGACGGCTACGAGTAATGTGTTGTTCTAGCGAAGCAATGTTTTCGGGGGATAGAGGGATGCCAACGTTGAGGTTAGTTTCACAAGGCCGAAGCTCGATGGCCCCTTGACTAACAAAGCCATTGGGAGGGCAGAGTTTTGAAGATTCCATTGTAAGATATTGAATATGGTTTGGCACAAACCCGAGGGACGTCTGATTTATATAGCTCAACAATGAATGAGCACTTTTCCACATTTAGTAAGCTAATAACCAATCTCAATCAAATTTCTTAAATCATACTGCTTGATTACTATATCTTGACGTCTGAAGTCATCCTTCCTGATCAACCCGTTCGTTTTCCAGCGGTAATTTCTAAAAGAAGATTGCTTCGAAACTGTATTCAGCTTACGAATGATTATTTCTCCAATTTTGGAGGAAAACCCTCTCATTTAAGATTGTTGGCTACCAAATCGGTTCATCTACTACTTATCCAGAGATCGATATCCAATTTAGCTTTAGCAGCCACCATATCGATCGTTTGTTAGTTAGCATGCTATTGGCGCATGGAACATTCCTCAGTGATTATTCGAGCCGAAATATTTGTAGAATTCTGAACCAATATTAGATAATTCGGAAAGATCTAGTTGCAGGCAAAAGTGCATGCACTTTCACTATATGATGCTGACTCCCGAAAACTGATAAACAGGAGTCTACGGTATGTATGTTGGAGAATATAGATGCTCACGTGACCACAGCACCAGTGTACTTGGCTAATCAGATAATTGGAGTCATAGTCACTTGATCTCACCTGGGATATGGCAATATACCCTACACTAAACATCTCAGTATGCTACTAGTGATATGTTCTCTATTCTAATGGTGTCCATTTAAGATTATTATTCAAACGCAGGACCTGTGGACTAATGTTTACTTCAGAATCCTTTCATCTACAATTAAAAGACCAAGTTTATTACTCCCAGCAAGAGGGGAAGCACGGATAACTCTTTCCTAATTATTGAAGCTGTCACTAAAGCTACAACATGTATAACAGCATCCTAACGCTAAGAGGTAACAAGGTAAATCAGGGTTATTACTGACAGCTGCCTTGGTACATATGCATTGTCCATTGCCGTGAAACATGTTTGCAACAGTAGAGTTTATTGATTTAAGTATGTATTCACCTGGATGTTCACCTTGTCAGTGAACCTCTCTATCTGCGGTATTTGTATATGGTTTGAACAGTACAATGTATTCTATAAAGCATATATCTGAGTGGCCAGTAAACCACTCTGTCTACGGGTATTTATATATGGTGCAGGCCTCTCATCGATATCTTTACATTTCTTGCTTCTCTTCATCCGAACTGGAAGTTTCGGTTACTTCTCTAGCCACTAGCCAGGTAAACACCAGCCAGGTAAGCGGGAAGCACACTGCCAAAAGTGCCCGGCAGATGATGAATTCGGTCATGTATGGGGTCTTGGCCGCGTCAATTCTCCAAGCAATGGCCCCACCAGCGGATTGCATTCCTTTGTAGCGAGCAAGGATTATGGAGTCATTGGTCAAGGTTCCCATGATCCAGTAGGCATAAGACTGTGTGGCAGCATCCAATAGTCCGTAGAGGGAGTATAGCACCCATTTGGGCCAGAATGCTCCAGGGTTACGGATGAAATCGACATCTGGGGGATTTTGGGCAACAGGTTTGCGGGTGTACTGGATTGGCATCGCTAGACCACCACCCCAAACAATCACGATGACGGCAAATACTCCATATAAGCCGTACATGGCCTTAGTACGGTGGCCAAATCTCTTACAGTTCAGGAACGAGCCGAGGAGGAAAGCACCAAGCATTTGGAATGCCTAGTAGAAAGCATTGTTGAAGGAGCGCGTCCGAAGGTTGAACAGTACCCCGTTGATATTACCAAACTGGTAGGAATAGAACCAGTTGGAGGCAATGGATATGGGCGTCAATAAGAGCATCTTTCTGTCACAGAATAACTTTAAGAGACGTTCTCGAACTTCTCCACCATCACACGAGACCCATCATCATGCACAACCTTCTCGGGAGGGAGCGAAAATAGTCCGAACAGCGCCCCACAACACATGATTGCTAAGAAGGCAATATATGTCGCATTGTTCGCCGCTCCTTCATTCGAATAAAAGTTTAGTTCGAATGGAATGAATGTCCCCATGACACCACCGAGGTTGAAGATGATCCAAAAGTAGGCGACGCACCTGCCCTTCCGATCATCGGACGGATAAGACACTTACCATACATTGTTAGCAACAGTCTGTAGTGCGGAAATAGCTACACTAAAGATTGGTGGCTTTGCAGGGGTCTCCCTCGTAACAATAAGCAGCAAGGTGACAAAGAGTATCAAACACTTAGAGGAATGCATTGTTGCTGATGAAGTTCTTGCTATAACTTGGTCTGCTTAAGTAGGGTTAGGCTTGGGGCCACCAACGTTGTGTTGTATACTTTTCAGCTGGTTGGCAATATCCTCAGTGTAATACTCTGTCCATACCTTAAAGGGAAGAGCTCCTTGTTGTATACTCTGTTGTGAGCACCTTATAAAGAGCTTAGTACCACTGAGAAGCCTTATTAACCAATTCCTAGTAATGATTCAGTCAGATTGTGGTTTTGTGAGATGTGTCATTGTCAGATCATATGGGTACTTTTTGCTTCGTGAATAGTTGATTGAAGTGCAATACCCTGTAGATCTGAACAATACCAAGGGTCGCAGTATAGAGCAATATTTGAGCTCCGGAAAGGTTGAATAGAAACCTATGGTTGGTAACACAAAGCAAACTACATTCACGAAACAGGATTTGGTTTACCAAGCAGGCTGTACAAGTACTTTATTTCTAGTCATCGTCTTATTACATTGCTAAGAAGGATGATCATCCCCACTTTCACATTAGCCACAGCTGAGCATGGGGTATCAGTCTGATGATCAGTAAGTTGGTCGAACTTCGGGCCGAGGTTGTTACATTTAACCTGGCAGCGGTAGCTGTTCTTCCCTAGATATAGCTCAAGTCCAGCCAACACATCTGCCCATCGCCATTCCAGCCGAGACGGCAAGAAAAGTCTATGCGGTCACAATATTTATCAAGCCTATGATTTTTCGGCAATGGTGCTGATTACTTGTACTGTATCCAACCCTATACTTGCAATTTTTCGACTAGCTCGACCATTGTTTTGGATAAACGGGGCTACCCATCAACATGAGTATGACATGATTGATATCACAATATACATGCTAGCTCTTTGGAGCCCAAATCTGTGTACACCTTTGTAGATCCTAGCAACTTATCAGTAATGCTCCGATCATTCGTTTATCATGAATATGTGAAAGGTAAATATGGCCAAATATTTTGGACGTCAGGCCTGCTGTAACTTTAGTATTTATACCTGAATATTTACTTTAACTTGGTCTACGAGCTTTATTATTTCCTCCTCAACTCTTCTATCGGGGTTTACATGGAATATTTTTCACCAAAATACCAGTTTCACATAATGGTATATTTTTTGAAGTTGTCCAAAAGACCTCAAATGCTACGCACAGTATTAAGCCTAACCCTAGTGAAAGCACAACTCTACACTCAATAAATCATTCTGCGAAAACCACGCAGACATTCCTACCGTCACTACCTTACATTCATGCTGTAAATGTGGCCTATGGCTTCTACCTCTAATTAATACCGCTTATCTATTTCCTGACCTCTGATTTCTAATGACAAGTTGATCACAACCATTTCTTGATTATCTGGTTGGATGGTCTCTTGAGTCTCACTAACTCACTAAGCACAGATCCAGTCACAGAACCGATATCAGAGTTGTCAAGGGCAGGAAAACCTTCTCATGTTGCTGAGGAGTACTTTTCAACTGTGTGACAAAGCTAACAATTTGTTCGTACTCCTTCCTTGATGTCAAATCCAGACCGAGTCCTAACATAAACTTGTAAACTGTGTATTTACACCGAAATATTTATAATACCTTGGTCACTCAGATCACTGCATGTAAGCTTTACTACATACTGGCCGAATTGCCAGATCTACCTGGAGTATATAAAAAATGGAACTCAAAGCCTGGTGTATATTTTGGGGAGTATTTTAAGTGAATATCTATTACGGAGGTTTGTTGATTTACTGAACATTGATGAACAAACCCCAATTTCCTGTTTTTACACAAACTATTGGTACAGAGTAGATTAAAAATACTGCTACCAGGCTGGACTGCTCAGTATATGGGTCGTTATCGCCATTCTTTGATATCCTACAGGCAAATCGACAAAAAATTGGGACTTTACAAGGATTAAGAGTCGGTGCAAATGGCGCATTTGGTAATAGTTTTACGTGAACACATAGTAAGTGTTTTCGTCCTTGATGTACCTGCAGAGCTGAGGTTCTCAGTTGTTGGCTGAGTGGTCGACTGTGTTGTCTTCTGGCTCTCACTGGGCTCGGTTGCCGGTGCTGTCACCGAAGCGGAGCTGCTAATTGTAGTGGACTCCGATGAGGGTTGAGATGTTGATTGGATCGTACCGGAGGTTGGTGTTGATGTTGTTACACTTGAGGCTTCCGATGATGAAACGGACGAAATTGTTGATTCTGATGTACGCATTGTTGAAGATTCTTCTGAAGATTGAACACCGGATTGTGAGGTGACAGAACTCTCAGTTGATTCGGATACAGGTGCTGTCGCTGAAGTGGAGTTACTTGCTTTAGTTGACTCGGTCGTGAGCTGGGATGTTGATTGTGTTGTGGATTTTGATGCTGATGAGGAAACACTAGACTTCGAAGTAGGAGCAGTAGTTTCCGTAACTTGAGTTGATGGCGAACTAGCCAACTGTGTAGTCCTAGATGTTGGTGTTGATGTAGCTGTGCTCGAGGTTTCCGCTGGTGAAACAGACGAAGTTGTTTGTTCAGATTTGGTTGTACCTGTAGTTGTGGATTCTGTTGTGGATTGGGTATTAGGCTGTGTTGTGTTGGGGCTCTCAGCTGATCCAGTTACAGGTATTGTTGCTGAAGTAGACTCTGATGTGGGCTGATTTGTTGGTTGTGTTGTGGTTGAGATTATTGTTGATGAGGGTGTAGTTGTCTCCGATATCACAGTTGTAGTTGCTGTGGGTTGAGTTTGGGTAGTCAACTGGGTTGTGTTGGTAGTCGCTGTAAGTTGGGTTGATGGTGGAGTAGTCGATTGTGTAGTACTTGATTGCTCTGATGTGGATGTACCTGTGGTTGTAGATTCCGTTGAGGATTGAGCAGTCAGTTGTGATGAACTTGGGCTCTCAGCGGATCCAGATACAGGAGTTGTCGCGGGAGTAGACTCTGATGTGGGCTGAGTTGTTGGCTGTGTTGTGGTGGAGTTCGGTGTTGATGAGGGCGAAACCGTCTCCGACGTCGCAGTTGTAGTTGCTGTGGGTTCAGTTGACGACGGAGTAGTCGATTGCGTCGTACTGGATGTTGGTGTTAACACTGAAGTGGAGTTGCTTACTGCGGACTGAGATGTTGGTTGTGTGGTGGTGGAGGTTGGTGCTGATGAGGGTGTAGATGTCTCCGACGTCGCAGTTGTAGTTTCCGTGGGTTCAGTTGACGACGGAGTAGTCGACTGCGTCGTACTGGACGTTAGTGATGATGTGGTTGTACTCGAGGTTTCCGTCGGTAAGGCGGAACTGCTTACTGCAGTAGACTCCGATGTGGGCTGAATTTGGGTAGTCGGCTGTGTTGTGTTGGGGCTCTCAGTAGACCCAGTTACAGGCGTTGTTGCTGAACTAGACTCTGATGTGGGCTGAGTTGTTGGCTGTGTTGTGGTGGAGCTTGGTGTTGATGAGAGTGCAGTCGTCTCCGACGTCGCAGTTGTAGTTGCTGAGGATTCAGTTGACGACGGAGTAGTCGATAGTGTAGAACTGGATGTTGGTGTTGATGTGGTTATACTCGAGGTTTCTGTTGGTGAGGTGGAACTGCTTACTACAGTAGACTCCGATGTGGGCTGAATTTGGGTAGTCGGCTGTGTTGTGCTGGGGCTCTCAGTAGACCCAGTTACAGGAGTTGTCGCTGAAGTAGACTCTGATATGGGCTGAGTTGTTGGTTGTGTTGTGGCGGAGCTTATTGTTGATGAGGGTGTAGTTGTTACTGACGTTGCATTTGTAGTTTCTGTGGGTTGAGTTGACGATGGAGTAGTCGACTGCGTTGTACTGGACGTTGGTGATGATGTGGTTGTACTCGAGGTTTCCGTCGGTGAGGCGGAACTGCTTACTGCGGTAGACTCCGATGTAGGCTGAGTTTGGGTTGTCGACTGTGTTGTGTTGAGGCTCTCAGTAGACCCAGTTACAGGCGTTGTTGCTGAACTAGACTCTGATGTGGGCTGAGTTGTTGGCTGTGTTGTGGTGGAGTTCGGCGTTGATGAGGGCGTAGTCATTTCCGACGTCGCAGTTGTAGTTTCGGTAGGTTCAGTTGACGACGGAGTAGTCGACAGTGTAGTACTGGGTGTTGGTGATGATGTGGCTGTACTCGAAGTTTCCGATGGTAAAGCAGACGAAGCTGTTTGTTCTGATGTGGATGTACCTGGGGTTGTGGATTCCGTAGAGGGTTGGGTAGTAGACTGGGTTGTGTTGGGACTCTCATTAGACCCAGTTACAGGCGTTGCTGCTGAACTAGACTCTGATGTGGGCTGAGTTGTTGGCTGTGTTGTGGTGGAGCTTATTGTTGATGAGGGTGTAGTTGTTACTGACGTTGCATTTGTAGTTTCTGTGGGTTGAGTTGACGATGGAGTAGTCGACTGCGTTGTACTGGACGTAAGCGTGGGTTCAGTTGACGACGGAGTAGTCGACTGCGTCGTACTGGACGTTAGTGATGATGTGGTTGTACTCGAGGTTTCCGTCGGTAAGGCGGAACTGCTTACTGCAGTAGACTCCGATGTGGGCTGAATTTGGGTAGTCGGCTGTGTTGTGTTGGGGCTCTCAGTAGACCCAGTTACAGGCGTTGTTGCTGAACTAGACTCTGATGTGGGCTGAGTTGTTGGCTGTGTTGTGGTGGAGCTTGGTGTTGATGAGAGTGCAGTCGTCTCCGACGTCGCAGTTGTAGTTGCTGAGGATTCAGTTGACGACGGAGTAGTCGATAGTGTAGAACTGGATGTTGGTGTTGATGTGGTTATACTCGAGGTTTCCGTTGGTGAGGTGGAACTGCTTACTGCAGTAGACTCCGATGTGGGCTGAATTTGGGTAGTCGACTCTGTTGTGCTGGGGCTCTCAGTAGACCCAGTTACAGGCGTTGTCGCTGAAGTAGACTCTGATGTGGGCTGAGTTGTTGGTTGTGTTGTGGCGGAGCTTATTGTTGATGAGGGTGTAGTTGTTACTGACGTTGCATTTGTAGTTTCTGTGGGTTGAGTTGACGATGGAGTAGTCGACTGCGTTGTACTGGACGTTGGTGATGATGTGGTTGTACTCGAGGTTTCCGTCGGTGAGGCGGAACTGCTTACTGCGGTAGACTCCGATGTAGGCTGAGTTTGGGTTGTCGACTGTGTTGTGTTGAGGCTCTCAGTAGACCCAGTTACAGGCGTTGTTGCTGAACTAGACTCTGATGTGGGCTGAGTTGTTGGCTGTGTTGTGTTGGAGTTCGGTGTTGATGGCGTAGTCGTTTCCGACGTTGCAGTTGTAGTTGCTGTGGGTTCAGTTGACGACGGAGTAGTCGATTGCGTCGTACTGGGTGTTGGTGTTGATGTGGCTGTACTCGAGGTTTCCGATGGTAAAGCAGACGAAGCTGTTTGTTCTGATGTGGATGTACCTGGGGTTGTGGATTCCGTAGAGGATTGGGTAGTAGATTGTGTTGTGTTAAGGCTCTCAGTAGACCTGGTTATAGGTGTTGTTGCTGAAGTAGACTCTGATGTGGGCTGAGTTGTTGGCTGTGTTGTGGTGGAGTTCGGTGTTGATGAGGGCGTAGTCATTTCAGACGTCGCAGTTGTAGTTGTGGTGGGTTCAGTTGACGATGGAGTAGTCGATTGCGTCGTACTGGGTGTTGGTGTTGATGTGGCTGTACTCGAAGTTTCCGATGGTAAAGCAGACGAAGCTGTTTGTTCTGATGTGGATGTACCTGGGGTTGTGGATTCCGTAGAGGATTGGGTAGTCGACTGTGTTGTGTTGGGGCTCTCAGTAGACCCAGTTACAGGCGTTGTCGCTGAAGTAGACTCTGATGTGGGCTGAGTTGTTGGTTGTGTTGTGGTCGAGGTTGGTGCTGATGAGGGTGTAGATGTCTCCGACGTCGCAGTTGTAGTTTCCGTGGGTTCAGTTGACGATGGAGTAGTCGACTGCGTCGTACTGGATGTTGGTGATGATGTGGTTATACTCGAGGTTTCCGTCGGTGAGGCGGAACTGCTTACTGCAGTAGACTCCGATGTGGGCTGAATTTGGGTAGTCGACTGTGTTGTGTTGGGGCTCTCAGTAGATCCAGTTACAGGAGTTGTCGCTGTAGTAGACTCTGATGTGGGCTGAGTTGTTGGCTGTGTTGTGGTCGAGGTTGGTGCTGATGAGGGTGTAGATGTCTCCGACGTCGCAGTTGTAGTTTCTGTGGGTTCAGTTGGCGACGGAGTAGTCGATAGTGTAGAACTGGATGTTGGTGTTGATGTGGTTATACTCGAGGTTTCTGTTGGTGAGGTGGAACTGCTTACTGCAGTAGACTCCGATGTGGGCTGAGTTTGGGTAGTCGACTGTGTTGTGTTGGGGCTCTCAGTAGATCCAGTTACAGGAGTTGTCGCTGAAGTAGACTCTGATGTGGGCTGAGTTGTTGGCTGTGCTGTGGTGGAGTTCGGTGTTGATGGCGTAGTTGTCTCCGCAGGAGCAGTTGTAGTTGCTGTGGGTTGAGTTGATGACGGCGTAGTCGACAGTGTAGTACTGAATGTTGGTGTTGATGTGGTTGTACTCGAGGTTACAGTCAGCGAGGCAGAGCTGCTTGCTGCGGTAGACTCCGATGTGGGCTGAGCTTGGGTAGTCGACTGTGTTGTGTTGGGACTCGTTGCGGTTGTAGTTTCTGTGGATTGAGTAGTCGATAGTGTCGTACTGGACGTTGGTGTTGATATGGTTGTACTCGAAGTTTCCGTCGGTGAAGCAGAGCTACTTACTACAGTAGACCCTGACGCAGACTGGGATGTTTGCTGTGTGGTGGTGGAGTTTGGTGTTGATGTGGTGGCATTCGAGCTTGTCGCAGCGGTGTTGGTTGTTGTGGACTCTGTTGAGGATTGAGTTATGCTGGAGCTCTCAGGTGTTGCTCCTGAAGTGGAGGGACTTGTTGTCGGTAGCTGTGTTGAGGATATAGATGTAGATGGTGTTGTCCTGGCAGTAGGAGTGGGGGTGTTTGTTGCAGTTTCGGAGGCCTGTGGGGTTGGTTGGGTTGTGCTGGATTCTTCATTCGGAATACTTGGAGTATATCCCGATGATTCAAAGCTTTCGACGGAGGAAGTCACCACTGTGTTGTATTCACAACTTACGAGGTTCGTCAGTCCAAAATAGTAACCACATGATACATCGGACCCGCATGTGGCCGGAGCCCAACCTTGTGTTCCGCATACGAGGAAACTTCCCTCAGTTCCGTAACAGATTTGATCATTTGGATTACACGGACCACCAAGAGAGACTAGTGAAGTTACCTCTGATCCCGGAGGATTGGGACCAAAAGGATAGGTAACAACGGTGGCTGAATATCCAACTGAATATGTACAAGTTCCCTGAAAGGAGAAAAAGCTATTGTAGCTACACACTTGCCCTGGAAATGGGCACTGCAGTTGCTCCCAGGTTCCTGAGGTACAATACAGAAAGGTGTTTTCTGGATAGCACACAATGTCGTAATTGTTGCACGGCCCACCAGGAGTGTAGTAACTCGAAGCTTCAGTGGCCGGCGGGTCAACCGGGCCGGAATAGGTGACAGTGGGGAAAGTCACCGTTGTGTATACAATGCCAGAACTAGTGATAGTAATATCACTTACAAAGGTTGTTTGTGAAGTACATTTGATCCTGCCTGGGATATCTAGATTGGTGCACGAATAACCTTGGGAGCATACATCCGAAGACCAGGTACCGAACTCGCACAGAAGAAACGCGGTACCATCATAGCATATCTCGTTACCACTACTGCAGGAGCCCCCTGGGGTATTTTCTTGTATC
The DNA here is from genome assembly GCA_002104905.1 of Basidiobolus meristosporus CBS 931.73. Lineage (NCBI taxonomy): Eukaryota > Fungi > Basidiobolomycota > Basidiobolomycetes > Basidiobolales > Basidiobolaceae > Basidiobolus > Basidiobolus meristosporus. The sequence goes on along the minus strand of MCFE01000116.1, from coordinate 141,382 downwards.
AATATTTCCGTGAATCCTGTTTCCAAATCGTTCTGATGGTTAGTGCGGACTTCCTGGGCTGCTGCAATCCCCAGGAACAACGTTAAAATTAGCTGAATGGACGCCATTGTTGTAGACAAAGAGTGGGATTTTAGTATTTATATATAGATACGCTTCGTGTTTAGCCAAGCTTCACGAGTTTTCCCTATTTTTAACCTCTACCCGTGCAATGTTTACCTCAACGCATCATCCACCGCTACGATGCCTAGTGGATTTTAAGCGTTGGCCTCATGCTATTTTTAACTTCTACTCGTGCCATATTTACTTCAACTGGCACTCAATCATACCATGTGGCCAGCAGTCAAAAATGAATAATACATGTGTATTTCCAATACAACCCTCAAAGCCGGGGAATGTATATAAACTTGCAGCATATTCATCGCGGAAAAAGCGAAGCAAATTAGCATTTATCAAAAACAAAGCAACTATTAGACGCTGCTGAGTGATTAGTGAGTCAAAATTACAATGGAGTGGAAAATCGTCTATATGATATGTTGGTATTTGAATGGGGAATCGATTCCAGAACAGATTCTTCACCTCAATCCAGAATGATGATTGTCCACTTTAGGATGGTTGCATTCGGGATCACCCTGATTGGCTGATTTTACCGAGAAAGAACTGGAACTGTACGGTGCGGATGGGATGTTGTTGGCCAGTTATTGTCGATCGCCAATCATTCAGTTAATGATCTGGTGGGTGGTATAAAGGTGGTGTGTTAACTGTTCCACTAGGCACGCGTGTAGTTGAGTCAGTCGTTTCTGCAGGCGGACTTCTCAAGGCTTCTTGATAGGTTGGAGGTGGCGGGGTGACGGTCGGAGCATCCCTCTGTGGTGTTGGCGAGTATGGTAGAGTAATGGAGAGATTTCGACGAACCCTCGTGGGCCCAACCATTGGCAACGGCGAATCGACACGTCGTGCTAGTAGCAGAAGTCAGCAAGAAGTAAGCAGAAGCCAGAAAGAATGAATACCTCTTTTTCTTCTATATGCCTCAACTATACCGCAGAAAATTGCCAAGCACCCTAGAATAATGAACAGGTTTGAAGTCGCCATACTGCAGATAGTTGGGGATGAACTAGAAAAAGCCAACTACAGCTACTGGTAGGGAGCAATGATTACAAGTATCAATGGCTTCTTGCAATGACTTAAATACTCCGGTTCACACCCAGATGGGCCAAATTTATCTAGATTTTCGATCGGCTGTTCATTTACCACCTACAGTTGAATTGTCGATTTGGCAGGATTCTGGTGAAACTCTGACCCGTTTTCGCCTCTACTTCGGATTCGGTTTGGCAAGGAATTCGATCATTTTCAGCAAGTATTTTACCGGGAAACATCTCGGATAATTGATGCGGTTGATACAATCAATTTAGCTCGCGATGTCCAAATAAATCCAATGAATTGAGCTTAGCAATGGTAGCTTAGATCTATAACAAACTACTCTACCGCATTAGCCTTTTCTTTTGATGGGTGGCGTTACTCGACCAAATGATATATAAGCAGTAAGAGCACGTTGCTAGCTATCAGAAATCAAGTACTCTACTATGAACAGACTAAGCCTTTTTACTGCCTTCATTTTCCTTCTATGCTGCCTCTGGTCTACCGAGGGCAATGCTGGATTCAACAAGCGTTTCGCTTGGGGGAAACGTGACTACTCTTGCTTGGTATTCGATACACCTAAAGAGGGCTCCAGAGTACGCGCTAATGAGATCGTCGAGCTCAAGTGGTCCATTGGTGACTGCGGCTTCAGCGGAAATGAGATCACTGAATTTGATCTTCATTTATATAACAGTCTGGAGTCTTCATTTGCTAGTGGTGCGCCATTGATCAAGTACTCGTATAACACCAAGATAGCCAAACATATTCCAAACAACAAATTCTCTTACAGATGGAGAGTCCCCAACGTAGAAAAGAAAGACATCAATCCTGATCTATTCTACATCCGTGTTACAACCTTCTCCAAGTCTAATCCTCAAAATCCCTCACTCTTTGGTATCTCCGGTCCCTTCACCATTATTCCGTAGTATTAAATACTCAGTAATGAAGCGAATAAATGAAATCGTCTGAGGCAATTCATTTTATTCAATGTATCTTTTTTGGGATATCTCAAGGTGTGTGGCTTGGATCGTAGCACGACGCTCGGCTAAAGTTGCTATGAGATTACATGTTATCATATCTAACAATTGTAGCAGTACTGAGCATATTGGAATATGCTGCAGCAGGTACCTCCACAGTTATTCTGGAGCTCCCATTGTCCTTCTTGACAGACAAGGAAATTCGAACCCGTACATCCAAAGCTTCCCTCATTTCCACATTTGGCTCCAGGAGCTACAGTAGGATCGGGCTTGATAGAGGTAGTCTTGGTGCTGGTAGGCTTGGTGGTCTTAGTGGTTGTCTTAGTGGTGGTTGGCTTGGGTGCGGTTGTGGTTGTGATTGGCTTGTCGCCACAGTTATAACAGTGAGCAGCAAAAGCGGGGACGCTGCAGCAGTCGCCGTTACAAACATTCTGTAAGAGCCATTGCTTATCATGGCAGATCAGGAAGTTGGAGCCAGAGCATCCATAACTACCTTCGTTATTACACCCGGCCCCTGGAGCTACAGTAGGATCGGGCTTGATGGAAGTGGTCTTGGTGTTAGTGCTGGTCGTTTTGGTAGTGGGCTTGGTAGTTGACTTGGTGGTGGTGGTGGTGGTAGGCTTGGGTGAAACGCTGGTCGTAGGCTTATTAGAGCAGTTAGGGCAGAAAGCTGCGTAAGCGGGAATATCACAGCAGTCTCCATCACAGACATTTTGAAGTAACCATGTGCTAGTGGTAGTTTGGCAGACGTAGAAGCTGCTATCCTGACAATAGTAGGCAGCACCACTATTTTGGTTGCAGGGAGCAGAGGGTGCACCGGAAACCACTCCTATAGCCAAGAAGGTATTTAGCAAAGCAATAGAAACACGCATGATCGCAGTTGGGAGTTCTTGTTGAATATGAAGTGAATCAATGCTACGAACTTCTTATATAGCGGATGTGAATCTTCGATACTGTTTGGGTAAGGTCAATGAGAATTTTCTATACACTTTAGGCTCGCCATCTGCGTTCCACTTGAAAGCTAGACTACTAGTTTGATTTCTAAAATTATACATGTTTGCTGTTTCCATCGCAATGAAGGCAGCAATCTATTAATAACCTCGTCAATGCTCTACAGTATAGCACTCGATATCAATCTGGGTGGTGATGACTTCCAGACAGCACAAGGCAAGCAACATGATTCAAAATAGTCTGTGTAACCTGGGTGGCAAAAGTCTAGTTTTGATCTTTAGGTGTCATCTGGCATGGACATGCGAAAATGAAAGAAACCCAAAGATCAGTGCAAGCCTATTGGTAACCATTGGATTTACCCGTTCCGCTTTCAATAAATGTAGTATGAGAGCAACCTCCCCCTTGCAAAGTCACCACCCCCAACATCTAGCTGTGGGCGTTTAATTTCACCAAGATTTCTCTAAAGGTGACACAACTGTTGCCCTACGTATGAACCGATAATTTGGTTGTAGGGATATATGCAATTAGTGGATGATGTAACCCACTGATAAGGCGCATATTGATAAAAGCCACCATGACGGCTGCTGAATCAATTCTTGGATAAATTTATTTAGTTGTTGCATACATTCTTGAATAAATATACGCATAAACATATCCAGAATCAAAATAAGAATATCTACAACATGGTCAATTATGAGCTTAAGTCTGGACCAGAGTGGTTTTATTCCAGAAGAAGATCATTCTTGTGAATTCTTATTCTTGGACCAACAACTTCGTTTTGGTTTTCAATCTTGTTGATCCAGTAATAATTCTCCCCTTCTTCGATATTTAGTGCATCTTCAATCAACACCAAATCGTTCTCCTTTATCTCCCCGTGAGGTGATTTGATTCTGCACACATTTCCAATAATCGCAAGGTGGGGAAACTGGTGGTCTCTGTATATCGTTTTTGGATGGTAGTGTTGCGGGCTTAAAAGAGTCATTTTTGAGCTGGAGCGGAAACAATACTGAACGTTATATACTATCATGAATGGCCTAGGCCTATGGCTCCAATTTGCTGAGCCTCTCTGCTATAAGCTAACATATGTAATGAGCTCAGCATACCCTTTGGCTTGAAAGTGAAACTGTCTGATGTCAGTGATAGGATTCCTGATGCCTGATGGCAGAGAAGCAAGTGATATGGGACTTTATCAGGTGTATGTCAAGTGATACGGCAAAAAGTTTTTGAAGCGAAGTCGGTTAAGACTCTGGTGAAAGATCATCAACAGGATTACAAGCAAGAATAACTTAGCGAAATTCCACTCCCCCAGACATTCCACTTTACGTTGAGTGTAACCTGCCAACCGAGCAAACACTACAGACACTAGGGGTTGAAGAGGCCCTGACAATTCAGGTGATCTCCACCAGCACGCGTAGCGGTTCGAATTGGAAGTGCTCGAGGAACACAAACGAGTTATTCCGTCCTTTAATAACACATCCCATCGGAATACAAATTAGACATGATCGCTTCGGCAAAGCATGAGAATCACACCTTTTGCTACCCCAATCAGCTCATGAACCATGGGAATTTTATTTGCTAAGCCTGATTTATCTTTCCCCACGCTCTGAATTACGTTTCTTAGCACCAATGCTACAATTTGTTAGCGAAGGAATAATCATGTGATTAATGGAAATATACTCCTTTTATTCCTTACTTTTGGTCAAGGTGCAATTTGCCTATCTCACTTCCATTGACTTCAGTTGCCAGCAAATATGTTCGCTACAAGACGCCTCTTCGTTGCCCCCCAATTCAAGCCCATCTTGAATTCCTCTTTCAGAAACGTACGCAGATACTTGCATAGCATGGATGTCTTGTGGAAACAGTATTAATGTGCTTGGATACTTTAGGCCCCCGCTTTGTTCACTCGTGGTTATGCTTCCGCGAGCGATGTTTCAACTCTTCTTCTTGTAGAACATAAAGACAACGCTGTTGCCCCCTCTACATTGAGCGCTCTGAGCGCAGCAGCCAAGCTTGGCGGCAACGTCACCGCTTTGGTAGCTGGCGAGAATCCTGAGGAAGTCGCTAACATCGTTAGTAAATTAGAAAACGTCTCCAAAGTGCTTGTTGCCAAGGATAAGCTTTACGAGCATGGTTTGCCAGAGACCTATGCTCCTTTGTTGGCTGCCACCCAGAAAAGCCTTGGCTTCACTCACTTGGTGGCTGGCCACTCTGCCTTTGGAAAGAACATTTTCCCCCGTGTCGCAGCACTCTTGGATGTTGCCCAAGTCTCCGATATCACTGCCGTCGAATCTGCCGATACCTTTGTCAGACCTATTTATGCAGGTAAAGTCTCTAGGAACGTTTAACGTCGTCGCCACCGTTGCTAATTGTCGCTCGAATCACCGGATAAAAGGTAATGCCATTGCCAAGGTCAAATCCAATGACGCCATCAAAATCATCACTGTTCGTGGTACTTCCTTCCCCGCTGCTGGTAGCCAGAGCGAAGCCGCCGCCAACGAGCAAGCCCCTGATGCAGAAAAGCCCGATACTGTTCAATGGATCAAGGAGGAAATCAGCAAGAGCGACAGACCAGATTTGAGCACCGCATCTCGCGTCATCAGCGGTGGCCGTGCCCTGAAGAGCAGCGACAACTTCAAGATTCTCTACGACTTGGCCGACAAGATCGATGCTGCTGTTGGTGCCTCCCGTGCCGCCGTCGATGCTGGTTACGCTGACAACTCGCTTCAGGTGGGACAAACCGGAAAGATTGTCGCCCCACAACTGTACATTGCCGTTGGTATCTCGGGAGCTATTCAGCACTTGGCCGGTATGAAGGATAGTAAAGTGATTGTTGCCATCAACAAGGATGCCGATGCACCTATTTTCCAAGTTGCCGATTACGGATTAGTTGCCGACCTTTTCACTGCCGTTCCCGAATTAACCGAGAAATTATCCAAATAGCTTCCACAACGACCCACCCTCATACTCATCACCCATGTAAGTTACAATAAACTAGCCTAAAGCTATGGTATACAATAACAACAATACAATTTGCCCGTTTAATCAATGGTTTGGGGGGGCGCTTGTAGCTGTGGGGGGAGAGGGTGTATGGTACATGTCGGTGAAATCATGAGCGAAGTCGGTTTATCAATGACGTTCTGCCACGGTTGCTAGGGGCGGACCGTTTGAACGATATATTGATTTGTTGTTTTAAGTCCTGCAAAAAACAAGTTCCTTGGAGAGAAGGTATAGAATAGGGGTGTGTGGTGGAGGAACGTGATTTTAATCCATGCATGAGCAGCACCCGACTCCCCTTGTGAGAGAATAGGTGTCTCTTCGTGGATGCCGGAGTGGTGATTTTCTGGTCAAATCCGAGGTTCCAGCAAAACGTTTCCTCCTTGTTGACCTCCTCGGCGACTGGGAAGTCCATTGAGTATTCACTGGAGAGAAACGAAAGTAACCGAATTTTCTCGGTATGCTGCTTATACACAGACTCCTGGCTCTTCTCCTCGGCGAGGTCGGCTCGATCTAGAGAGTTGGCTTTCTCCTCCGCATCCTGGTGTTGATCGGAGGACGGAGACGTGGAGCTCATGGTGATACTAAGATAGGCTCCTGACTATGGGTCTTTATATGGTTTGTACTGGCTCACAAGATATCGCTCGCTAAGGAGCCCTTGCTCTTGATCTGATCTCTGCCAATAAGCAGGCCGAGTGCATCCGTAAGAGCCACAGGACCATCCCCTCACAATTAGGCTTGAGCAGTGCTGCGATTAGGCCTGCGAGGTAATTGATTTATCCGCCAAAACCGAACCAACTTCCCTCCATCCGGAAGCAGCGAAAAGTCATCGAACCATGCGAAGTGATGATTCGTGCGGTTTCCAACCAATTTGGACCACGGATTTCTCCAATACGGTCTGCCCAACGCCTCATACTAATCTTGGTGAATAAACAGATGAATTGGGGTGATGGATCTGGTCGAAACCTTCACCGGATCTCGTCGTCTGGCCCAGTCTCGTCCGTTCTCTACATATTTGAGGAGCTCATTAAGGTTAGTGTGCATGAGTTGGTTCCTATCAATGTTCGTACTTGACAAATCCATTGTATGGTTTGTTCACGCCCAACAGGACGCCTTCTACGCTTCGACCAAGTTTAGCTGTATCAGTTCAGTTTTGGGGACTATTTATTACAAAGAATACATAAATTAGGGTGACTATACATGAAGCTCTAGCTGGATTTCTTGACCCTTGAGATGTACTCGGGTGAGGCATTGTCATATTCATCAAGGAAATAGTGCTTATTCTCTTGCAGATAACTACGAAGGGGCCCGGTTAGAGTGAGCAGGAGATGATGTCCAAGCTGGCACTTACTTGAGGAAGTGGGAGAAGTGGTCTCGCATAATGCTGATCCCGTCCTGTTCCATGTTGGCATGCGAGAGCAGCATGGGCATTTGCACTAGGAATGGTTCAGTGAGTTTCGCAGCCAGCAATGATCGAGGGCGTTAATCAAACCTACCAAATAGCCGTAGGAGATGCTCTGCTCCGTAGATATCTGCCGCTTCCTGCTGGGGTGATTCAACGGTGAAATCGGAGAACTGCTCTCGTTCAAATCGGTACAAAAGGATGGTGCCCAAGGCTTTGTTGAAGTATTGCTTGATTCCAAGCAGAATTTCATTCATGATGTCCACGCTGATGCATTGGTCAGCACCTAGCTCGGTAACCACCGGTAATCCTTCACGTACCTTTCTCGATTTCCATTGCGGGTGGAGGAAAATATGCGATACTCATCAAGGATTGCGGTGACGCTGGGCGAACGTGGTAGTGGAACGAGCTAAAGTGCATTTGGGTGAGTGAAATCCATCTGGACTGTGGCTTTGTTGCGGTACATACGCGTTGCTGCTTCACGATCCACTCCCAATCGGTGACTAGCCGCTCCTTCAACGGGCCAGGGATGAGAATTCTGATATCTGGGGGCTTCCAGTAAGCCTCATCGGTTTGCTAATGTTTCAGAAAAGCTTAGCAGCTCCCTTTTCCTATCCATGATGGAATCCGTACCTTCGCTTTTTCGCTTGACGTTTCCCGACTTCGTTTACGCGTCGTACTTGTTGTTTCCTTATTCCTGCCCCCTTTCTTCGTCTTATACACTTGTTTGAGCTCCGATTGTTTCGCCAGATTCTCTGCATTGTGCTTTAAGGTTCGTGATTCGGGCACCCATTCGTCCCAACTTCGAAGGTCAGAAATTAGTCACTTCGAACCCATCAGAGGACAACCCCTTATCAAGACAAATGAACGAGGGGGTGGTTCATTTCCAAAAACCTACGTTCTTTTCCAGCCTTTGTAGTGAACGAAGTAGTGTGGCCCTTCTTCCAGCTCTTCCCCGGTCTCGGGATCTACGCCAGCATCCCACCATTCAGCCTTAAGAACCTATGGAAAAGACGCTGCGTTAGAATGCGCAACTTCCGCTAGAAAGCTCTCCAAGAGAGGGTTTGAGATCTGCTTGAAATCCAGAAAAAAACAACCCCGCTCTCCCGTAATGGCCAACAACAACAACAACAAAAACCAATAAAAGCACTCCCTACTTTTGCTTCATACAGCAACGGCCCATGGAAGCACAAGATTTTCTCCTCTTTTTTGAACGAGAGTTTACGTTCTTGTTCGGTCATACTTGGGCTTCGTTTTCAACAGAGAACCTCCAGATACGGGGGATCTAGTTTTAACGTAACTTGGGTCACTTAGTGGAGGGGCCAATGTTCAAATATTCCACCCATTGATTGGCTCGATTGGATGGGATTGAGTTGATTCAATTGAACACAAAATCTTTAATGCAACTAAACTGACGCATAAATTAACTCCCATTGAAATATTTACAATAAAATCCGATTTCTCTAACAGTGATGATGGTGAAGTACCGTTTCTAGCAACGTTCATGGATATGCGTTGGGGATGTCACCGAATTATTGGATATATCGAGCGCCAGAGACATCCATTCGGGCTGAGCGGGCGCTGGTGTTTCAGGCTTGCTTAGTTCTTCCTCGATTTCGCGACTGAAATCCTCTAGAAAGTCGATATCATCATCCACTTCCTCCTCCTCTTTTGCTTCCTCAGCTTCACTAGAGCTGTTGTTGCCACTTCCATCACTCTGGTGCTCATTAAGCACATCGGACTGGCTCTCAAACACGTCGTCTTCCATGAAGTTTATCTGGTATTTGAGAGGGGATGTATTGGCGCGAAGGGCACGCATCCGTTTGATCCCGCTTTGCTCGATTTCCTCGGCATTAATGAACCCTCTTCCTTCCGGGCGAAGAAAGTCTCGCACTTTCCGCTTGCGATATGAGCTCTTGTCTTCTCCATCCTCCTCTCGTTCTGAGTCTGGCTCGGAAGTGACAGTATTGAAGTCTGAATCGCCGAGACACTCTTCGACTTCACGCGCCGCATCACTCCAATCCATGCGAAGCATATGTTCATTCATTTCGTTTGGATCGATCGTGATGGATCCTGTGTCTCCGTCCCTATCAAACCCGCTCAAGCTTATACGGGGTGGTGGGGCATCATGGATTAGATACGATTTCTCGTCCTGTCGCTCCCAGTGAGAGATTGAATCGAGCAACCTTCCAGAGAGAGGTTAGCGTTGGGTTTCCAAAGTTGATGGATGTACCTACCATTCCAGTTTAACAATAAGAACATGTGGCATCTTCTGGGCGTGGTTCACCTTGGCCGTTCCGGGCTACAGAACATCAGGCATTTAGCTTTCGCGGCTCAACGACAACATCGCCTTAATATATACCTTGCTTGCTACCACATGGGTTACTTGATTGTTCAAGTTGGTGGAGCATTGTGCACCAAACATACGAGCAAGAGACCAGATATCCGACCTATAACAAGTACAATTACTATACCGGACACCAATTCATCACAAAAACGTTAACATACGTTGTTGGGTCGCAGCCAACTGGGATTATCCCGCTGAAGACAAGATTGGTGTTTTTCAGAACACGGTGCTTCATGGACGCGATAATGCTCTAATGTCGAGAGTCAGATCCTAGCTCACACATACCTCTCGATGAGCATTGGAAAGCTTACTTTAACGTCGGGATGGCCGGGTCTGAAACGCGTCATCCCATCACCTTTACGCTGCGTGTATTCGTTGTAAAACGACCGATGGATAGCTTTCAAGACCTAGGCAAACATCAGATTTAATGTATTTTGGACTTCAACATATGCCATAGATACCTTGAGTAGCGTGAACAACTCAGTATCGTTATCGATGGGCATTGGCCTTTCTTCAGCTTGATTAGGAAGCAATGTCTCGTTAGACCCGGGATTTCCCTTGTGTTCGTCCATTACCTGCTCTACGGGGATAATAATCCGTAAGGAACATTGGCATGATTGGTTGAGTGACAATCGAAAATCCCACCTGTAGGCCGGTAGCTGGGAGTTTCGGTGAACTCGGGATCGGATGAGAACTCTGTAGCTCCCGACGGTTTGCACTCCTTGTTAGCAGAGAATACGTCTAGCTGATCAGGCCATGGGTTGATGTGGATTCCATGCGATGGATTTACCTCTGGCTCCGAAAGGAACGAGTCGTTGATCTCCTCGTAGTCGGCGAAGAACTCGTCTGCGAACGGAAAGTTAGGTTGGGCTTCACAGATGATTGACGAACCGGAAACAATCATTACATGGCTTCACTCGGATAAGGTTCGGTGACCATTCCCAGACATCGCCCCGATCGTCAATGATTACTACCATCGAGGTGTCATATGGGAAGAGACGCTGAATCGTTTTCTGTGTCATCTCTAGCGCACGAGGGTTAGCCACCATCCACTATCCACAAACCACCATCCAGACTTACCCTCATTCTCGTCACGTGACAGGATCTTCTCCTTGAAGAACTCTTGGTTCGGGTCGATGGCAAGGGCAACGGCCTCAGCGTAGCTGCTGGACCCCATGGTGTAGATATGAAGGTCATAGAGCTGAGTGATCTCTCGCAAGAACTCCTTCAGACCAGGGCTGTCGAGAACAAATAGTCAGGGCAAAGCAAATGCGACGCAACTTGCTAATCGAACAACTGACCGAAGCTTGATGTAAAACATGGTAAGACTGTCCGGCAAGATGAAGTTCGAAATTTCCTAGATGTAAGTGACTGCGATTAGACTGGAGATTGGCTAGGAATCAATCGATCACACTCCTACATGGATGGCTGGGTTGTCGGCATTGCTCTTATCATGGATCCAATCTTCAACGATGGAGTCCACCGTTGTGTGAATGATCGTTTGATCCAGATCCACAATCAGGGAAAGCTTTCGCGATTTAAGCAGTCCCTCTGTGTCCACCTGGTCAGCGTCCTTGAACATGCCCTGGGATTAATTCTTCTGAGAACAGGCTCGTGCTCAGTGGGAGAGTTACCTTAAAGTCCTGGGGTATATGAGGGGTGACCTTTTCCGCTCCCGGGCTAATGTCCATCAATTAGCATATAGTGGGAATGGTGATTAAACGGGCCGAAACGTAAACTAACATGTTTGGCTGTTCTGCGCGAGACCCTTCCTGGAGGTTGGGCTCCTTGACCGTCAATATAGAACGACTAGAAAACAAGTTGCTCAGTAAATCCCTCGTATGCAGGCGACGATAATTCCTGAAGAGTCACCCTTTCTTGGTAATCTCCTCTCCGACGGTGGTCAAGATGGCAAGGATGGTTCCTTCAAATGGACTCGTGAGCTCCTGGACTTCTCTACTGTGGGGAGCCTCTTGGGTGTCTTCGTGGGTGGTGGATTGGTAGAGACAGATCGGTTGGTGTTTCTTTATCGCTTCGTGCGAAGAGACTTTGTAGGAAATAATGGTTGCCGGTAGATGGTCTTCCGGAATGAAAATATCATGAATAGTTTCCATGTAGGATGGTTGGTGTTTGCGTAGATGTACTGCAGAGTGGAGGGTGGCAAATAAGTGGATATAAATTGAAGTGAGTGATCAACCCAAATGCAATGCGGTGAAACAGATGGAGCAAGCTAGTCTCTGACAATCCATCGCAATCTATCGGATGCCGAGCCAAATACCATCGAGACGTACCTTAATTTTCGGCCTTGGTTCAAATTAAGCCCTCGCCGTCGGGATTGAGTATTTATATGATGGCGAAGGGTTGGAGGAAAGAATGCTAAAATAACCGGCTCAATCCGCGCTGTGAAACGAGATTCCAGATCAATACAGTCAAACGTAACGAATGATCGCAGTACTCTGGATGGTGATCAGCAGACCAGGAAGGCATCCCCTTCCATTGGTGGAGAGGTGGTCTTTCCTGATCCGCCCATAGAGCAATTCAGACTGTACATTTGATTGACAAATGATCCACGGGTAAGCCAATGGCTAATGATTTTGCATTCCAGTCTAGGAATGGTAACAGCTTTGGCAACCATCTTGAACGTTGCGCCTCCATTCCTGGCAAGGGTTGTGTGTGGCCCACACGCGACAGACCACCCTAATTCTATGAGCCGTTCTGCCCTTTCGTCACACATGCCACTTTCCCGGCTGACAACTGCCAGAGGTCTACGCAAGCAGTAAAACACAGCAACATTTCGAACAGGTGGATTAAAAGGCTTTCCATAAAATCAGATCATTGATATCGAGGTAGGTGCCAAGGGTAATGATGTAGTCAAAAGCAAAGGTGGGGTAGAATTGAGTGTAGTGATGCTAGCCATAGAAAAGGGGAAGTCAGGCTCTTGACAGACAAACGGAATATACGAAATCAACGGAAGAATACATGTGTATGGGAAGGCGCGGGTGAGGGTGAGGGTGAGGGTAAGGGTAAGGGTGACAGCGAGGAATGTATCAAGAAAATATGGGTGGGGGAGACTCTTTAGCTACAAGTAAAACGGGATGGAAACTGAACAATAAATAGTGAATAGTGGAATATATGTGGGGGATAAACAAGAGCACATCTATCTAAGCCCAGATCTAGTAAAAGGTCGGATTGTTAGTTGGGGCTCAGGGTAGAGTAGACTGAGGAGGATTACCTTTAGTAAGCTGTCCCAACTGCCGGTACATAGAGCCATACCATCCGCAGACACGCCCAAGCAACTTACTCTGTTCTCGTGTGCAGCCAGCACACCGACTCTATCGCCCCTCATTGTGTCCCAAACGTTGCAGTTGAAATCGTCATAGCCGGCGAACAGAAGTCTACCAGACACCGAGAACGCCACCGAGGTAATCCCGCATAAGATGTTATCGTGTGCGTATTGGCTCAGCTCTCGGTCTGCCCGTAAATCAAACAGCCTACATGTTGTGTCGTCCGAGCCGGTGCCGAAAGCATCCCCGTTAGGGAAAAACTGAACGGCGTTGATGTCCGACTCGTGGCCTGTGAACGTTTGTACGCATTTTCCGGTTCGAATGTCCCACACTTTGGCGGTTGCGTCACAAGCGCCCGACACGAAGATGTTTTTCTCCGGGGCAAGGGACAGGCTGATGGGAAAGGTTAGTAACTTGGCGCGGATTCACAACCAGACAACTCCATACCTCATCACATCCCCGGTGTGGTCCGCGAAATCCATCAATTTCACTCCGGCGTCAATGTCCCAAAGCATACAGGTCATGTCTCCCGAGCTGGTTAGGATTTGGCGATCACTGAGAAATCGGCAGCAAGATAGGTATCCCGTGTGTGCACTCAGCTCTCTGGCCACCTTGACAGAGCCCTCCTTGGTCTTCAGGTTATAAATCGAACAGATATTATCCAATCCACCGCATGCAACGAAGTTCCCAGAAGGGGCATATGCGCAGGTCATCACCCACGAAGAGCGCAATGGGATAGCATGGATCTTATTTGTTGTGTAGGCATCCCACACGATCAACTTTCCATCCTGAGAGGCCGAAACGAGGTGACGCTCGTCGTTGGCCCACTGCATGGCATAAATCTTGGCGAGATGCCCCTTAAGGGAACGGCGCACCTTCATGACTATTCTGGGGAGCGGTTCCAACTCGGCAGCGATGTTCTTCACTACAGGAGGGAAGGAAACATTAAAAGCAACCCCGGGCACTCGAACGCTGGCTCTTACGTGTCGCATCGGCCAGGCTATCTTTTTTCTGCCGAATCTTCTCTTTGAGCTGTTCTGCATCTCTTCTGGCAACGGCGATTCTTTCCGATATGTCGCTCATGCTGGTTCTTATTCTGGATATGTGGGGGTGGGACGGACGTTGCTATTTCGACGGGGGAGGGGAGTGGGACGGTTCAAAAGACTTTTAGCAGGAAGGCTGCTGCAGGTGGGGGTGGGGAGGATAAACGGGAGCCACAGTAAAGCGAAGGCGGTGTGGAAAAGGGCAAACAACAAGCGGGGATAAAAATGGAGGGACGACCAAGTTGAACTGGCAAAATTTATGCTATAATGAAAGGAGGGAAAAGGAGAGAGTGACCGTGGACCAGGATAGATTGAACAGGAAAGCATAAATAGAATAAATTACTGGCACGAAATCCATATATTATCATTAGAATCATTAATCAATGTTCCTAAACTCGTACGTTTAAGGGATACTCTTGCACGGAGTGTACGGTGTTGATTGTATGGGAAGTTTGGTACCGTACTGATAATGTGTGACAGACTAACCTCGCTCACCAATCACCTGCCCCTTGTGCTTGGGTTCTACTCAATGACTAATGCAATTAATATCCACTTTATGCATGTACTTGCTCACGCCGACCTGTCTAGTGCCTAATTTAATTGTTGTCCTCAAGGGTCTCGAGGCGTATGATAGGGCTGCTGTACTGTGGCTTGGGCTGTCCTCTGCGATTGCTGTGTACAACAGATCCCGGCAGAGCGGTTGAGGTCTGGTTTGTATCGCACTTTGTATGATGTTTATTAAATGGTAGTGTGAGTACATTTAGATGTCAGTGAAGACTTGGGGTTCCTTGAATTCCTTGGCGATCTTGGCTCCGGAATCTTCAGAGGCATCTCCGTGAAGCTCCATCAATTTGCCAACGTCGAATTTGGGGGCCTTGAGGATCTTGACTTTGTGGAGGTAGACGTTTTGGAGAGGGTAGATACCTTGGCAGGCCTTCTCGATCTCACGGCCGATCACCTCAGGGATGAATTTTTGGACCAAGGACTTGAGGTCGCAGGTGGAGGCCTCGCGGGTCATGATCTCGAACATCTTCTTGCGGATTTGGCGGATTTGAGCGGATTGGGCGTAGGTGGTCTTCTTGAGTTGGTTGGGTCTTCTGCGGGTGAAACCGATAGAGAAGAGACGAAGAAGATAGCCATCGGTGGTCTTGACATCGACGTGGGCCTCGATGAGAGATTGCCACTTCTTGACGAGGGATCTCAATTTATCGGAGGTGAAGGTCATGCCGTGGAAGTTGGTGAGGCAGTTCTTGCCTTGAACTTCATCAACTCTGAGGCGAATCTTACGGAAAGATTGGTCCTCGTCTTTGTTCAAATCGGCGAGGGAGACCTCGAGAACACGACCCTTCAAGTAGTCGGTGGCGTTCTTCAAACCTTGGGTACGGTTGACAAGGGTCTTACCAACGTTGCGGACTTCGAAAAGGGATGGTGCCTTGATGTCATACCAGTCCTTACGGGTGAAGGGATCAACGCTAGATACCAATTCAAACGGTTAGCATCATGCCTGGGTGGGGATCGATGGATGGATCTGCTGAGGCTTGATGGATAACTTACATCTTCTTCTTCAAACCCTTCTTTCCTTTAGAGAGGCGCCTAATTACATCCGAAGTAACTGGTTAGAATCGAAACTGAATCTGGCGGGGATGTGAAATTCGCTCTTTACTTGTTCTTTCCAACAGCCATCTTGGATTAGTCTGCACGTAAACTTTGGCAAACGCGAAAGGGGTTGCTCCATCTCCGAAGAACCATCTATTAAATGAGATCTTCCCCCGATTTTTTTGTTTTTTTAATTGATCTTTTCTGATCGGCCGCGATCAGAGGGATCGGTACGGATCATCTGGTCACGTGAATCATGCGACATTTCCTGATGTCTGACTGGGAGCATGAAGTTGCCATGTGATAATATCAAGAGCAGTGGTCACTGATTGCTTTGGTGGTATGAGAATAGATGGAGGAAATTGTTGGTGAAATGCTTTTGTTTATTTATTTATGATGTTTATGCTCACACATGATCTGCAGATGCTATGTAACGTGAATGGGTTTAGAGCTTGGTGGAGGGGGAGGCGGCGCGGTAGCCAGGAATGTGGGTTTTGTAGTCACCTCCGATTTCGACAATATTGCAATCGTGATGGGGGACCTTGTTTTCCCACACAATGCAGCCGAAGTCGGTGAGCTCCTCAAGGGCGACCATTGGGTGATGCCAGATTCCGGCTCCATAGTTTACGCCTTGGTTGCGTGCGAAGGTAAAGGCTTTCATGGTGGAGAGGTCGGGCTTGTCGTCCTTTCCGTTCAGCGCGACGATGACCAGGTACCCCTTGGATGGGCGCTCGGTAGCCATGGGGACGAAGCATTGGGAGGAGTAGGGGTGACGCTCAAGAAGCTTGATGGGGAAAGGAATCTGGGTTGCTGGCTTGCATCGGAACACGCACAAGTTAGGGTTCGCCTTGGGGACATCGGACTTCTCGGTTTCCCGGTTGTTGGTGCAGGTGGCAACGTGGTTGTAGCGTTGGGCAGTACCCTGGTTAGCGCTGATGAAAGGCCCGTCATGAGCGCAGACCACATCTCCGTAAGGAGCGAAGTTCTCTCTGGTCACTGGGATGGCAGTCAGGTATTGAGTCATGCTAATGTATGGGAGATTGGAAGTGTAGTGTCAAGGCACACTGAATCCCGAGGAGAGCCAAATGGTTTTATATTTTGGAAAATGGTCACACCAATAGATCCAGATTCTAGATTTAGATCGAAGAAGTGCCACCTATACCCTTCGGCTTTCTAGCATCCTCTCTACCCGTTGTATGGGCCTCACAGCTAATGAGCTCATTTAAGCTTGAATATACCTACTGGTGGTGCATATTTGGGGTAGATGGGTGATGTTCATCAATTCGATAATCTAGTGTTAACTGGTGTGAATTTAGCGGGGGTCGATTAAATGTTATCGGTTCTAGGATTAATCGTTGACGTCACGAATGCATCACCTCCCTCATGGCCAGAATAAATGGTTTCTCGAATACCT
Organism: Basidiobolus meristosporus CBS 931.73; assembly: GCA_002104905.1. Taxonomy (NCBI): domain Eukaryota; kingdom Fungi; phylum Basidiobolomycota; class Basidiobolomycetes; order Basidiobolales; family Basidiobolaceae; genus Basidiobolus; species Basidiobolus meristosporus. The sequence goes on along the minus strand of MCFE01000116.1, from coordinate 124,240 downwards.
TGATTATGTATGATTCCGGTGATTCCGGTGATTCCCACCACTGTTGAATTGGCGATTTTCTTGTTGATACAATGATTTGTGATGAGTGATGTTTTGCCCATATGCATAGGGGCCCAACTTCAGAGAGTCTCTATTCCTTGTGGCTGGACAGGAAGGCGAAGAATTGCAAGATTACCTCTGTCTACTTAGAAGCGACCTATTCACTACGGCAACGTAAACTTGCACTTGTCATACCAGACATAGTACTATAGTTCAACTCCTCAAAAGTCACGCGTTGACGGTAGGTAGGGGGAGGGTCATGATGATTGTTGTGAGCAAAATTGGGATTTCTCAAACAGGCTCTAGGAAAAAAAAATGATTGGTCATGGAGTTTCATTTTTTATTAGATCGTAAATCACCATAAGATCAAAATCTTGTATCGATGGGGCTGAATTAGGATTCTTTGGATTGATGTGCTGAGGTGGGTAATTTATCAAACCCAAGGAGTGAGGTTGATGCTTACTTTTTAGTTTCCTGTTTCTTGTTAATTACTCCGAATCCAAGTGTAGGTGCTAGACAATCCACAATACGTGAGTAGCCACTACCGTATGGATTGTAAATCTTCAGTAATGCACCTACTCATTCACTCTATACCATGTCCAGTTCATTGAGCATTTGACAGATATTTTGCTAGTTCAGCACAGAAGCCCAAAGACCTTAAGTTTGGAAAAATCCATCCATGACATGTTTCTACATTTAGTTTAACCAGCCTATGCCGTAATTAAAATCTGTCAAACTCACAGGGTACGTCTTGCAAAAGTTCTATGCTCAATCCACTAGACTCAATCTTGAGTATAAGCACTTTATATTCACTCACCTAGCCATCCAGTGTACATGAATAAGTGGTGCTAAATCATGATTTGTACACACCATCAGCATACATACAGGCAGATTTAATTTATGTGTCAAAATTCCCAACTTGATTGTGGACATATGTTACATTAAGTTGGCGGTGTGCGGTTGAAGAGCCTGAACTCAAACATGCGTAATCCCTTATATCTTGTCAGCTAGACCAAAGCGAAATGCCCCTCAGACCCAAGGTAGCTCAACTGGGTCAATCAAGTCCAGAGTTAGTGAGTCGATTTTGTTGATGTTCGCACGCTTTACATGGCCGCAGAACCAGCCTCCACAGAAATCATGAAGATCTCTCTTGTCTCCCGCCGAATCCTGGCTCTGTTGGGCCAGTGGAAGGCCAGCTGTAATCATGGTGAGAGTAGCCAGAATTGTAATAATATTGATCAGTTTCATGCTTGTTGAACAGCAATAGCTTGTAGGAAACTGAGCTAACGTATGATGATTTATATAGCCTACATATTGCTTCTTGGAAGTATGGTGCTCAGGATATTTCGTAATCACTCGAATTGCATAGTTTCAAGAACAAACGAATGCCACACGGAAGCCAGATCAGTAGAATCCCATGTTTGATCCTAGGCCTTTGCCCCCTATTTTTAGACAATACTAGTGTTAACACGATCACCCTCAATCTACATCTAAAATTACGCGAGTCATGGTCGCTCAGGTGGTGGTTAGAGCTTCTGAAAATACCTGAGTCCCATCGTTATTGAGGAGTTCCACACGACCGACATTACTAGCATATTAAACTCCATGCAGTGCAGTTGAAACCCGAGTATGGCTGATCGACGTGACTTGCATAACTGCTACGCTTATGCAAAGCATTGACATAGAGCCAACTTTCGTAGAACTCAGACAAGTCTTCTCGGAAGCATCAATTTCGGCACAATTATTGGAAGCACAGACCACGCTAATCCAAATTGAACTTGTTAGAATTATTCACGAACTCAGCTCAAGCAAAGCGTAGGGCCAGGTCTCATAGTAGTAGTCCCAAACGTGGCAACATGAGATATCTGAGAGAGGGCGCGTGCCAATAATACAGGACTACAGATGTGTCGTATCTCGTTGACCAATCTCCAAGAAATGTGCAACTATAGCCCAACAGCCACTGTAAATGGTGAGTGAAAAAGTTGAGCAATGTTGTTGGGTAGCGGGTTTTAATGAGTGTCATTAAGAGCGTTGTTGTGTGTTGAACAGCAAGAGGTGCAATGTGGAGCTATATTGTTTATTTTATAGATAATCATGATAATGTCAAAAACATATACGGAGGGTGAATAGGTAGACTTGGCGAATTAGGCTATGCAGTTATTGAGAGCAACAAAATTGGCGTTCAGTAGTTAGGGTATTTGAAGAAGGACATGGATTTGGAAGGCGGTTGACCATTGGTGTGGCGTGGGCACATTAGATATTTGCCATATCCAAGATTGAGGTCTGAAGTCTGTCTTTACTTGACTCCTGGTCATCTTCTCGTTTCACATGGCCACAGAACCAACCTCCACAAAAGTCATGCATATCTCTCTTCTCCTTGGTTACATCATTGGCTAGCTGACCCACAGGATAGCCGTTAGCTGTCATTACAGAAATGATGCAAACAGCGAGTACAGAAAGGAGTCTCATTATTCCGGTCGGGGAAGAGTTTGGTATTCGATAGCAAGGCTGTAGCCTGAGGAATGATGGTTCGTTGGGGAGCGATTTATGTACATTTCTTGGGAGTTCTAGGAATCCCAGAGTGGCAATTACTGATTCCCAGAATTGTTGGTCGCACAAGATACCACGGACGGAAAGTAAACTGAAATGATGTCCTGAAACAGTCTTGTTTATTGGATTGAGATTGTGAATCATCGTCACATCATATTTCCGATTCCTGAAATTCTCGGCAGCACAGACCTCAGAATTTGCATAAGTGAGCGGAGAACTCCTGTGGATATTGGAGGCCTTGATCAGTGCCGATATGTAGATATCAAGCTTGCAAGAGAATTTACAGGAGGATGTTGGTGGAGTTTGAACATGTCCGAATAGATGTTCATTTAGGACATCATGTCGGAATGGAACAAAATGGCAAGGACTCGCAAACGAGGGGTTTTTACCCTACTGGTTAAGCAACAAAACGGATATTTGGAATGTGGAGATATATTATTTATTTTGTAGTATATTATCAGGAGATCAAAAATCCATGCAGAGGCTGAATGGTTACGCTTAGCTGATCGTGCATCAGTAGCAACAAAATTGGAGAGTTTGGGTGGTAGGATTACTTGAACCTGAATTTGGGCTTGGATATCAGCTCGTCATTAGTGCAGTCTATGCTCATCAGGCATTTGGCATTCATGAGGTTGAAGTTAAGGATCCATTGGCATCGGTGACTACTTCCCGTTTAACATGACCACAGAACCAGCCTCCGCAGAAGTCATGCAGATCTCTCTTGTCCACTGCTGAATCGCTAGTCTCCAGGACCAATGGGTAGCAATCAACTGTCGCAGAAACAGCCGCAAGAATAGCAAGTACGCTGGCGAATTTCATGATTGTTTGGTAGTGATCTCTCAAATATCAAAGCTGTCCTCTACTGAATGCTGATCAGCGCAAGAGACATTTATATACTCCGTGCTGCACTTCTCGGAACCCGCTACTGGAAATCCAAACCGGTTTTTGTAGCCAGGTTATTCTAGGAAGCAACACTGACACTATCCCCTCAATATGGTCAGACTGGTTTTACAATACTGGAAATGGCTTCTGGATCGTTGAACAGCATATGCTCCATTGTTCACTCCGCATTACAACCTCTCATCGGGCTCATCTAATTCCCTGCTCCAAACACATTAATCAAATCTAGTAATGCCAGCTTATTGACTGCATATTCAGTGGGTCACTTCTTCGTGAAGCTAGTGAATGATCTGGTTACCACTAATATCATAATAATGAGGAAGGTTTATTTCATGCTGAGAAGTATACTCTTATTAAGCTATCAGTATGCCATTACAACTTGTGGCAATCATCGAAGGAGAATGTAGTTGTGCACCAACGCGCCATTTATTGATTACGAGACACATACAAAATTGGGGATTCAAAGGTTATTATGTAGTCACATTGGTGGTGGATCTTGCCCAAATTATGGATACGGATTCAAAATCAAATGGGCTTGAAGAACGGGCGGAGACGTATTCGGGACAATTAACATCTTGACTTGGTGGTACCTTATTGAACTCTCATGAAGGTATTAGGCTGCTGTGAGCTCAGAGAAGATGTAGTAGTCTGGCTGTCATGGACAGAGAGATCACGCTTCACATGTCCACAGAACCAACCTCGACAAAAGTCGTGCAGATCTCTCTTCTCCTTGGTTACATCATTGGCTAGCTGACCCACAGGATAGCCGTTAGCTGTCATTGCAGAAATGATACAAACAGCGAGTACAGAAAGGAGTCTCATTATTCCGGTCGGGGAAGAGTTTGGTATTCGATAGCAAGGCTGTAGCCTGAGGAATGATGGTTCGTTGGGGAGCGATTTATGTACATTTCTTGGGAGTTCTAGGAATCCCAGAGTGGCAATTACTGATTCCCAGAATTGTTGGTCGCACAAGATACCACGGACGGAAAGTAAACTGAAATGATGTCCTGAAACAGTCTTGTTTATTGGATTGAGATTGTGAATCATCTTCACATCATATTCCGATTCCTGAAATTCTCGGCAGCACAGACCTCAGAGTTTCATAAGTAAGCAGAGAACTCCTGTGGATATTGGAGGTCTTGATCAGTGCCGATATGTAGATATCAAGCTTGCAACAGAATTTACAGGAGGATGTTGGTGGAGTTTGAACATGCCCGAATAGATGTTCATTTAGGACATCATGTCGGAATGGAACAAAATGGCAAGGACTCGCAAACGAGGGGTTTTTACCCTACTGGTTAAGCAACAAAACGGATATTTGGAATGTGGGGATATATTGTTTATTTTGTAGTATATTATCAGGAAATCAAAAATCCATGCAGAGGCTGGATGGTTACGCTTAGCTGATCGTGCATCAGTAGCAACAAAATTGGAGAGTCTGGGTGGTAGGATTACTTGAACCTGAATTTGGGCTTGGATATCAGCTCGTCATTAGTGTAGTCTATGCTAATCAGGCACTTGGCATTCCTGAGGCTGAAGTTATGGCTCCATTGGCTTCGAGAGCTTCCTCCCGTTTAACATGACCACAGAACCAGCCTCCGCAGAAGTCATGCAGATCTCTCTTGTCCACAGCTGAATCGCTAGTCTCCAGGACCAATGGGTAGCAATCAACTGTCGCAGAAACAGCGGCAAGAATAGCAAGTACGCTGGCGAATTTCATGATTGTTTGATAGTGATCTCGCAAATATCAAAGCTGTCCTCTACTGAATGCTGACCAGCGCAAGGGACATTTATATACTCCGTGCCGCACTTCTCGGAATCCTCTACCGGAAATCCAAACCGGTTTTGTAGCCAGGTTATTCTAGGAAGCAGCGCTGACACTATTCCCTCAATATGGTCAGACTGGTTTTACAATGCCGGAAATGGCTTCTCGATCGTCGAACAGCATATATGCTCTGTTTTCCACTCCGCATGAGAATCTCTCATCGGGCTCATCTAACTTGCTGCTCCAAACACATTTATCAAATCTAGAAATGCCAGCTTATTGACTGCATATTCAATGGGCCACTTCTTCGTGAAGCTGATGAATGTCCTGGTTGCCACCAAAGTCCCAATATTGAGAAAGGTTGATTGCATGCTGAACAGTATACTCTTATTAAGCTATCAGTATGCCATTACAACTTGTGGCAATCATCAAAGGAAAATGTAGTTGTGCACCAATGCGCCATTTATTGATTACAAGATGTATACAAAATTGGGGATTCAAAGGGTATTGTGTAATCACATTGGTGGTGGATCTCGCCCAAATTACGGATTCAAAATCAAATGGGCATGAAGAACGGGCAGAGACGTATTCGGGACAATTAACATCTTGACTTGGTGGTACCTTATTGAACTGTCATGAAGGTATTAGGCTGCTGTGAGCTCAGAGAAGATGTAGTAGTCTGGCTGTCATGAACAGAGAGATCACGCTTCACATGGCCACAGAACCAACCTCCACAAAAGTCATGCAGATCTCTCTTCTCCTTGGTTACATCATTGGCTAGCTGACCCACAGGATAGCCGTTAGCTGTCATTGCAGAAATGATACAAACAGCGAGTACAGAAAGGAGTCTCATTATTCCGGTCGGGGAAGAGTTTGGTATTCGATAGCAAGGCTGTAGCCTGAGGAATGATGGTTCGTTGGGGAGCGATTTATGTACATTTCTTGGGAGTTCTAGGAATCCCAGAGTGGCAATTACTGATTCCCAGAATTGTTGGTCGCACAAGATACAACGGATGGAAAGTAAACTAAAATGATGTCCCGAAACAGTCTTATTTATTGGATTGAGATTGTGAATCATCGTCACATCATTTTCCGATTCCTGAAATTGTCGGCAGCACAGACCTCACAATTTCATAAGTAAGCAGAGAACTCCTGTGGATACTGGAGGCCTTGATCAGTGCCGATATGTAGATATCAAGCTTGCAAGAGAATATACAGGAGGATGTTGGTGGAGTTTGAACATGCCCGAATAGATGTTCATTTAGGACATCATGTCGGAATGGAACAAAATGGCAAGGACTCGCAAACGAGGGGTTTTTACCCTACTGGTTAAGCAACAAAACGGATATTTGGAATGTGGGGATATATTGTTTATTTTGTAGTATATTATCAGGAAATCAAAAATCCATGCAGAGGCTGGATGGTTACGCTTAGCTGATCGTGCATCAGTAGCAACAAAATTGGAGAGTTTGGGTGGTAGGATTACTTAAACCTGAATTTGGGCTTGGATATCGGCTCGTCATTAGTGTAGTCTATGCTAATCAGGCACTTGGCATTCCTGAGGCTGAAGTTATGGCTCCATTGGCTTCGAGAGCTTCCTCCCGTTTAACATGACCACAGAACCAGCCTCCGCAGAAGTCATGCAGATCTCTCTTGTCCACTGCTGAATTGCTAGTGTCCAGGATCAATGGGTAGCAGTCAATTGTCACTGAAACAGCGGCAAGAATAGCAAGTACGCTGGCGAATTTCATGATTGTTTGGTAGTAATCTCTCAAATATCAAAGCTGTCCTCTACTGAATGCTGATCAGCGCAAGGGACAATCATATACTCCGTGCTGCACTTCTCGGAACCCACTACTGGAAATCCAAACCGGTTTTTGTAGCCAGGTTATTCTAGGAAGCAACGCTGACACTATCCCCTCAATATGGTCAGACTGGTTTTACAATGCCGGAAATGGCTTCTGGATCGTTGAACAGCATATGCTCTATTTTTCACTCCGCATTAGAACCTCTCATCGGGCTCATCTAATTTCCTACTCCAAACACATTAATCAAATCTAGTAATGCCAGCTTACTAACTGCATATTCAATGGGTCACTTCTACATGAGGCTAATGAATGATCTGGTTACCACTAATATCATAATAATGAGAAAGGTTTATTACATGCTGAAAAGTATACTCTTATTAAGCTATCAGTATGCCGTTACAACTTGTGGCAATCATCAATGGAGAATGCAGTTGTGCACCAACGCGCCATTTATTGATTACGAGACGCGTACAAAATTGGGGATTCAAAGGGTATTATGTAATCACATTGGTGGTGGATCTCGCCCAAATTACGGATTCAAAATCAAATGGGCATGAAGAACGGGCGGAGACGAATTCGGGAGAATTAACATCTTGACTTGGTGGTACCTTATAGAGCGGTCATGAAGGTTTTAGGCTGCTGTGAGGTCAGAGAAGATGTAGTAGTCTGGCTGTCATGGACAGAGAGATCACGCTTCACATGGCCACAGAACCAACCTCCACAAAAGTCATGCAGATCTCTCTTCTCCTTGGTTACATCATTGGCTAGCTGACCCACAGGATAGCCGTTAGCTGTCATTGCAGAAATGATACAAACAGCGAGTACAGAAAGGAGTCTCATTATTCCGGTCGGGGAAGAGTTTGGTATTCGATAGCAAGGCTGTAGCCTGAGGAATGATGGTTCGTTGGGGAGCGATTTATGTACATTTCTTGGGAGTTCTAGGAATCCCAGAGTGGCAATTACTGATTCCCAGAATTGTTGGTCGCACAAGATACAACGGATGGAAAGTAAACTAAAATGATGTCCCGAAACAGTCTTATTTATTGGATTGAGATTGTGAATCATCGTCACATCATATTCCGATTCCTGAAATTGTCGGCAGCACAGACCTCAGAATTTCATAAGTAAGCAGAGAACTCCTGTGGATATTGGAGGCCTTGACCAGTGCCGATATGTACATATCAAGCTTGCAAGAGAATTTACAGGAGGATGTTGGTGGAGTTTGAACATGCCCGAATAGATGTTCATTTAGGACATCATGTCGAAATGGAACAAAATGGCAAGGACTCGCAAACGAGGGGTTTTTACCCTACTGGTTAAGCAACAAAACGGATATTTGGAATGTGGGGATATATTGTTTATTTTGTAGTATATTATCAGGAAATCAAAAATCCATGCAGAGGCTGAATGGTTACGCTTAGCTGATCGTGCATCAGTAGCAACAAAATTGGAGAGTTTGGGTGGTAGGATTACTTAAACCTGAATTTGGGCTTGGATATCAGCTCGTCATTGGTGCAGTCTATGCTCATCAGGCATTTGGCATTCCTGAGGCTGAAGTTAAGGATCCACTGGCATCGGTGACTACTTCCCGTTTAACATGACCACAGAACCAGCCTCCGCAGAAGTCATGCAGATCTCTCTTGTCCACTGCTGAATCGCTAGTCTCCAGGATCAATGGGTAGCAATCAACTGTCGCAGAAACAGCGGCAAGAATAGCAAGTACGCTGGCGAATTTCATGATTGTTTGGTAGTGATCTCTCAAATATCAAAGCTGTCCTCTACTGAATGCTCATCAGCGCAAGAGACATTTATATACTTCGTGCCGCACTTCTCGGAACCGTCTAATGGAAATCCAAACCGGTTTTTGTAGCCAGGTTATTCTGCGAAGCAACGCCGACGCTATCACCTCAATATAGTCAGACTGGTTTTACAATACCGGAAATGGCTTCTGGATCGTCCAACAGCGTAAGCTCTGTTTTCCACTCCACATGAGAATCTCTCATCGGGCTCATCTAACTTGCTGCTCCAAACACATTTATCAAATCTAGAAATGCCAGCTTATTGACTGCATATTCAATGGGCCACTTCTTCGTGAAGCTGATGAATGTCCTGGTTGCCACTAAAGTCCCAATATTGAGAAAGGTTCATTGCATACTGAACAGTATACTCCTATTAGTTTATCAGTGTGTCAATACAGTTTGCGGCAATCATCGAAGGAGAATGTAGTTGTGCACCAACGCGCCATTTATTGATTACGAGACGCATACAAAATTGGGGACTCTAAGGGTATTGTGTAATCACATTGGTGGTAGATCTTGCCCAAATTACGGATTCAAAATCAAATGGGCTTGAAGAACGGGCAGAGACACATTTGGGAGAATTAATATCTTGACTTGGTGGTACCTTATTGAACTGTCATGAAGGTATTAGGCTGCTGTGAGCTCAGAGAAGATGTAGTAGTCTGGCTGTCATGGACAGTGTGATCACGTTTCACATGGCCACAGAACCAGCCTCCACAAAAGTCGTGCAGATCTCTCTTTTCCATGGCTACTCCATCAGTCACCTGATTTACGGGGTAGCCATTGGCTGTCATTGTGGCAACGATACAAATAGTGAGTACAGCAAAGAGTCTCATGGTTTAGGTTCAATTGCTGGCTGAAGTAGAATCTGATACTCAACAGAAAGGGTGCAGGCTGATGAATGGCAGTGTCGTTAGTGAGCTATTTATGCGCATTGATTCTGGCTTCTTGGAATCACGGGCTGGTGATATCTGATTCCCAGAACTATTGGTGCCACAAGATGCAACTGATCGTTGGAAAGCTATAGGATGGTGATATACTAAAATCACCTTGCGTTTTACATCAAAGGTAGTCATCATCCTCAAGTCATGTTCTGATTCCTAGAATGTTTGGCTGCGCAGATGTCAGCCTTTCAAGAGTAGGGGAAGTCTTCTGGGGAATAGAGGAAAGCTGGGTCGGCAACCATATGTGAATATTCCTTTCACCGCGAAATTGCCATTGTATTACGGAATAAAGGTGCCTGGTAGAGTTGAAATCACCTCATTTCAGCATGGAATATACGGGAATGGGTCCGAATACAAGTGACTTCCACTCTGCTAGTTTAGTAGCCGTGAGAAAATATGAAATGTGGGGTAGCAATGTTTATTTCTCTGGAAATTGTCAGATAATCAAAAATCCATGTGGAGGATGGATGGATGGATACGCTTAGTTTGTCGTGTGTGGTATTTATCAGGAGCAACAAAATTGGATAGTTCAGATATGGATATCGGCTTGTCATAGATGCTGCCTATACACATCAGGCATTTGACATCGATGGAGCGGAGTTATTGGCTTCACTTGTCTCCAGAACTTGCTCTCGCTTGACATGACCACAGAACCAGCCTCCGCAGAAGTCATGCAGATCTCTCTTGTCCACTGCTGAATTGCTAGTGTCCAGGATCAATGGGTAGCAGTCAACTGTGGCAGAAACAGCGGCAAGAATAACAAGTACGCCGGCGAATTTCATGATTGTTTGGTAATGATCTCTCAAATATCAAAGCTGTCCTCTACTGAATGCTGATCAGCGCAAGGGACATTTATATTCTCCGTGCTGCACTTCTCGGAACCCACTACTGGAAATCCAAACCGGTTTTTGTAGCCAGGTTATTCTAGGAAGCAACGCTGACACTATCCCCTCAATATGGTCAGACTGGTTTTAGAAAACCGGAAATGGCTTCTGGATCGTTGAACAGCATATGCTCTATTTTTCACTCCGCACTAGAACCTCTCATCGGGCTCATCTAATTTCCTGCTCCAAACACATTAATCAAATCTAGTAATGCCAGCTTATTAACTGCATATTCAATGGGTCACTTCTACATGAGGCTAATGAATGATCTGGTTACCACTAATATCATAATAATGAGAAAGGTTTATTTCATGCTGAGAAGTATGCTCTTATTAAGCTATCAATATGCCATTACAAGTTGTGGCAATCATCAATGGAGAATGTAGTTGTGCACCAACGCGCCATTTATTGATTACGAGACGCGTACAAAATTGGGGATTCAAAGGGTATTGTGTAATCACATTGGTGGTAGATCTTGCCCAAATTACGGATTCAAAATCAAATGGGCATGAAGAACGGGCAGAGACGTATTCGGGACAATTAACATCTTGACTTGGTGGTACCTTATAGAGCGGTCATGAAGGTTTTAGGCTGCTGTGAGCTCAGAGAAGATGTAGTAGTCTGGCTGTCATGAACAGAGAGATCACGCTTCACATGGCCACAGAACCAACCTCCACAAAAGTCATGCAGATCTCTCTTCTCCTTGGTTACATCATTGGCTAGCTGACCCACAGGATAGCCGTTAGCTGTCATTGCAGAAATGATACAAACAGCGAGTACAGAAAGGAGTCTCATTATTCCGGTCGGGGAAGAGTTTGGTATTCGATAGCAAGGCTGTAGCCTGAGGAATGATGGTTCGTTGGGGAGCGATTTATGTACATTTCTTGGGAGTTCTAGGAATCCCAGAGTGGCAATTACTGATTCCCAGAATTGTTGGTCGCACAAGATACCACGGACGGAAAGTAAACTGAAATGATGTCCTGAAACAGTCTTGTTTATTGGATTGAGATTGTGAATTATCTTCACATCATATTCCGATTCCTGAAATTCTCGGCAGCACAGACCTCAGAATTTCATAAGTAAGCAGAGAACTCCTGTGGATACTGGAGGCCTTGATCAGTGCCGATATGTAGATATCAAGCTTGCAACAGAATTTACAGGAGGATGTTGGTGGAGTTTGAACATGCCCGAATAGATGTTCATTTAGGACATCATGTCGGAATGGAACAAAATGGCAAGGACTCGCAAACGAGGGGTTTTTACCCTACTGGTTAAGCAACAAAACGGATATTTGGAATGTGGAGATATATTGTTTATTTTGTAGTATATTATCAGGAAATCAAAAATCCATGCAGAGGCTGGATGGTTACGCTTAGCTGATCGTGCATCAGTAGCAACAAAATTGGAGAGTTTGGGTGGTAGGATTACTTGAACCTGAATTTGGGCTTGGATATCAGCTCGTCATTAGTGTAGTCTATGCTCATCAGGCATTTGGCATTCCTGAGGCTGAAGTTATGGCTCCATTGGCTTCGAGAGCTTCCTCCCGTTTAACATGACCACAGAACCAGCCTCCACAGAAGTCATGCAGATCTCTCTTGTCCATTGCTGAATCGCTAGTCTCCAGGATCAATGGGTAGCAGTCAATTGTTGCTGAAGCAGCGGCAAGAATTACAAGTACGCTGGCGAATTTCATGATTGTTCTGTAGAAATATCTCAAAATATCAAAGCTAGTCTCCAGGATCAATGGGTAGCAGTCAATTGTTGCTGAAACAGCGGCAAGAATAGCAAGTACGCTGGCGAATTTCATGATTGTTTGATAGTGATCTCGCAAATATCAAAGCTGTCCTCTACTGAATGCTGATCAGCGCAAGGGACATTTATATACTCCGTGCCGCACTTCTCGGAATCCTCTACCGGAAATCCAAACCGGTTTTGTAGCCAGGTTATTCTAGGAAGCAGCGCTGACACTATTCCCTCAATATGGTCAGGCTGGTTTTACAATGCCGGAAATGGCTTCTCGATCGTCGAACAGCATATATGCTCTGTTTTCCACTCCGCATGAGAATCTCTCATCGGGCTCATCTAACTTGCTGCTCCAAACACATTTATCAAATCTAGAAATGCCAGCTTATTGACTGCATATTCAATGGGCCACTTCTTCGTGAAGCTGATGAATGTCCTGGTTGCCACCAAAGTCCCAATATTGAGAAAGGTTGATTGCATGCTGAACAGTATACTCTTATTAAGCTACCAGTATGCCATTACAACTTGTGGCAATCATCAAAGGAGAATGTAGTTGTGCACCAATGCGCCATTTATTGATTACAAGATGTATACAAAATTGGGGATTCAAAGGGTATTGTGTAATCACATTGGTGGTAGATTTTGCCCAAATTACGGATTCAAAATCAAATGGGCTTGGAGAACGGGCAGAGACACATTTGGGAGAATTAATATCTTGACTTGGTGGCACCTTATTCAGCTGTCATGAAGGTGTTAGGCTGATGTGAGCTCAGAGAAGATGTAGTAGTCTGACTGTCATGGACAGTGTGATCACGCTTCACATGGCCACAGAACCAGCCTCCACAAAAGTCGTGCAGATCTCTCTTTTCCATGGCTACTCCATCAGTCACCTGATTTACGGGGTAGCCATTAGCTGTCATTGTGGCAACGATACAAGTAGTGAGTACAGCAATGAGTCTCATGGCTTAGGTTCAAATGCTCAAGTAGAATTTGTTACTTGTCAGAAAGGCTGCAGGCTGATGAATGGCAGTGTCGTTAGTGAGCTATTTATGTGCATTGATTCTGGCTTCTTGGAACCCCAGGCTGCCGATTTCCGATTCTCAGAACTATTGGTGCCACAAAATGCAACTGATCGTTGAAAAGCTATAGGATGATGATATTCTAAAATCACCTTGCGTGTTACATCAAAGATGGTCATCATCCTCAAGTCATGTCCTGATTCCTAGAATGTTTGGCTGCGCAGATCTCAGCCTTTCAAGAGTAGGCGAAATCCTCTGGGGAATAGAGGAAAGCTGGGTCGGCAACCCTAAGTGAATATTCCTTTCACCGCGAAATTACCATTGTATTACGGAATAAAGGTGCCTGGTAGGGTTGAAATCAGGTCATTTCAGCATGGAATATACGGGAATGGGTCCGAATACAAGTGACTTTCACTCCGCCAGTTCAATAGCCGTGAGAAAATATGAAATGCGGGGTAGCAATGTTTATTTCACTGGAAATTGTCAGATAATCAAAAATCCATGTGGAGGATGGATGGATAGATACGCTTAGTTTGTCGTGTGTGGTATTTATCAGGAGCAACAAAATTGGATAGTTAAATTTGGAAATCGGCTTGTCATCAGTGCTGCCTGTGCACATCAGGCAACTAACATCGATGGAGTGGAGATATTGGCTTCACTTGTCTCCAGAGCTTCCTCACGCTTGACATGACCACAGAACCAGCCTCCGCAGAAGTCATGTAGATCTCTCTTGTCCACTGCTGAATCGCTAGTCTCCAGGATCAATGGGTAGCAATCAACTGTCGCAGAAACAGCGGCAAGAATAGCAAGTACGCCGGCGAATTTCATGATTGTTTGGTAGTGATCTCTCAAATATCAAAGCTGTATTTTACTGAATGCTAATCAGCGCAAGAGACATTGATATACTTCGTGCCGCACTTCTCAGAATCCTCTACCGGAAATCCAAACCGGTTTTTGTAGCCAGGTTATTCTGCGAAGCAACGCCGACGCTATCCCCTCAATATGGTCAGACTGGTTTTACAATACAGGAAATGGCTTCTGGATCGTCCAACAGCGTAAGCTCTGTTTTCCACTCCGCATGAGAATCTCTCATCGGCTCATCTAACTTACTGCTCCAAACACATTTATCAAATCTAGAAATGCCAGCTTATTGACTGCATATTCAGTGGGTCACTTCTTCGTGAAGCTGATGAATGTCCTGGTTGCCACCAAAGTCCCAATATTGAGAAAGGTTGATTGCATACTAAACAGTATACTCTTATTAGTTTATCAGTGTGTCAATACAGTTTGCGGCAATCATCAACGGAGAATGTAGTTGTGCACCAACGCGCCATTTATTGATTTCAAGATGTATACAAAATTGGGGACTCTAAGGGTATTATGTAATCACATTGGTGGTGGATCTCGCTCAAATTACGGATTCAAAATCAAATGGTCGTGAAGAATGGACGGGGGCGTACTTGGCAGCGTTGAAACCCTGACTTAGTGGTACCTTGTTGAGCTATTGTGGGGGTGTCGGGCTGATGTGAGCTCAGAGGAGGGTTGGTAGCTTCACAAGTGAGGGAAGTACTCTTGGGAATATTTGGAATCTTGGTCGGTGACCATATGTCGATATCAAGTTCACAGCAAAAGTACTATTCATATCAGGAAGATATACTTTGAGTTCAATTCTGATTGGTTGGAGCTTCACTAGCGACACCTCGTCAACATGAAACTAAATTGCATAGGATTACATATGAGCGGTCTTTACTCTGCTGGTTGAATAGCAATATGAAACTTGGGAACGTGGGATTATATTGTTTATTTCATAGAAAGCCATCAGAAAATCAAAATTCCATGCGGAGGATGGAAAGCTACGCTTAGCTTATCATGCATAGTGTTTATCAGAAGCAACAAAATTGGTGAGTTCGGGTTGAAATATCGTATCATTATTAATACTGCCCGTGCACATTAGAGATTTGGCATAGGTGAGGTGGGTATTTCGACTTCACTTGTCTCCAGATCTTACTCCCGCTTGACATGACCACAGAACCAGCCTCCACAGAAGTCATGCAGATCTCTCTTGTCCATTGCTGAATCGCTAGTCTCCAGGATCAATGGGTAGCAGTCAATTGTTGCTGAAGCAGCGGCAAGAATTACAAGTACGCTGGCGAATTTCATGATTGTTCTGTAGAAATATCTCAAGATATCAAAGCTGTCCTCTACTTAATGCTAACCAGCGCAAGAGACATTTATATACTTCGTGCTGTACTTCTCGGAGCCCTCTACCGGAAATCTAAACCGGTTCTTGTAGCCAGGTTATTCTAGGAAGCAGCGCCGACGCTATCCCCTCTATATGGTCAGACTGGTTTTACAATACCGGAAATGGCTTCTGGATCGTCGAACAGCATAAGCTCTGTTCTCCACTCCGCAAGAGAATCTCTCATCGGGCTCATCTAACTTCCGGCTCCAAACACATTTATCAAATCTAGAAATGCCAGCTTATTGACTGCATATTCAATGGGCCACTTCTTCATGAAGCTGATGAATGTCCTGGTTGCCACCAAAGTCCCAATATTGAGAAAGGTTGATTGCATACTGAACAGTATACTCTTATTAGTTTATCAGTGTGTCAATACAGTTTGCGGCAATCATCAAAGGAGAATGTAGTTGTGCACCAACGCGCCATTTATTGATTACGAGACACATACAAAATTGGGGATTCAAAGGGTATTATGTAATCACATTGGTGGTGGATCTTGCCCAAATTACGGATTCAAAATCAAATGGGCTTGAAGAACGGGCAGAGACACATTTGGGAGAATTAATATCTTGACTTGGTGGTACCTTATTCAGCTGTCATGAAGGTGTTAGGCTGATTTGAGCTCAGAGAAGATGTAGTAGTCTGACTGTCATGGACTGTGTGATCACGCTTCACATGGCCACAGAACCAACCTCCACAAAAGTCGTGCAGATCTCTCTTCTCCTTGGTTACATCATTGGCTAGCCGACCCACAGGATAGCCGTTAGCTGTCATTGTGGCAACGATACAAGTAGTGAGTACAGCAATGAGTCTCATGGCTTAGGTTCAAATGCTCAAGTAGAATTTGTTACTTGTCAGAAAGGCTGCAGGCTGATGAATGGCAGTGTCGTTAGTGAGCTATTTATGTGCATTGATTCTGGCTTCTTGGAACCCCAGGCTGCCGATTTCTGATTCTCAGAACTATTGGTGCCACAAAATGCAACTGATCGTTGAAAAGCTATAGGATGATGATATTCTAAAATCACCTTGCGTGTTACATCAAAGATGGTCATCATCCTCAAGTCATGTTCTGATTCCTAGAATGTTTGGCTGCGCAGATGTCAGCCTTTCAAGAGTAGGGAAAATCCTCTGGGGAATAGAGGAAAGCTGGGTCGGCAACCATATGTGAATATTCCTTTCACCGCGAAATTACCATTGTATTACGGAATAAAGGTGCCTGGTAGGGTTGAAATCAGCTCATTTCAGCATGGAATATACGGGAATGGGTCCGAATACAAGTGACTTTCACTTCGCTAGTTCAATAGCCGTGAGAAAATATGAAATGCGGGGTAGCAATGTTTATTTCACTGGAAATTGTCAGATAATCAAAAATCCATGTGGAGGATGGATGGATGGATACGCTTAGTTTGTCGTGTGTGGTATTTATCAGGAGCAACAAAATTGGATAGTTAAATTTGGAAATCGGCTTGTCATCAGTGCTGCCTGTGCACATCAGGCAACTGACATCGATGGAGTGGAGATATTGGCTTCACTTGTCTCCAGAGCTTCCTCACGCTTGACATGACCACAGAACCAGCCTCCGCAGAAGTCATGCAGATCTCTCTTGTCCACTGCTGAATCGCTAGTCTCCAGGATCAATGGGTAGCAATCAACTGTCGCAGAAACAGCGGCAAGAATAGCAAGTACGCTGGCGAATTTCATGATTGTTTGGTAGTGATCTCTCAAATATCAAAGCTGTATTTTACTGAATGCTAATCAGCGCAAGAGACATTTATATACTTCGTGCCGCACTTCTCAGAATCCTCTACCGGAAATCTAAACTGATTTTTGTAGCCAGGTTATTCTGCGAAGCAGCGCCGACGCTATCCCCTCAATATGGTTAGACTGGTTTTACAATACCGGAAATGGCTTCTCGATCGTCGAACAGCATATATGCTCTGTTTTCCACTCCGCATGAGAATCTCTCATCGGGCTCATCTAACTTCCTGCTCCAAACACATTTATCAAATCTAGAAATGCCAGCTTATTGACTGCATATTCAATGGGTCACTTCTTCGTGAAGCTGATGAATGTCCTGGTTGCCACCAAAGTCCCAATATTGAGAAAGGTTGATTGCATACTGAGCAGTATACTCTTATTAGTTTATCAGTGTGTCAATACAGTTTGCGGCAATCATCAAAGGAGAATGTAGTTGTGCACCAACGCGCCATTTATTGATTACGAGATGTATACAAAATTGGGGATTCAAAGGGTATTATGTAATCACATTGGTTGTAGATCTTGCCCAAATTACGGATTCAAAATCAAATGGGCTTGAAGAACGGCACAGACACATTTGGGAGAATTAATATCTTGACTTGGTGGCACCTTATTGAGCTGTCATGAAGGTGTTAGGCTGATGTGAGCTCAGAGAAGGTGTAGTAGTCTGACTGTCATGGACTGTGTGATCACGTTTCACATGACCTCAGAACCAGCCTCCACAAAAGTCGTGCAGATCTCTCTTTTCCATGGCTACTCCACCAGTCACCTGATTTACGGGGTAGCCATTAGCTCTCATTGTGGCAACGATACAAGTAGTGAGTACAGCAATGAGTCTCATGGCTTAGGTTCAAATGCTCAAGTAGAATTTGTTACTTAACAGAAAGGCTGCAGGCTGATGAATGGCAGTGTCGTTAGTGAGCTATTTATGTGCATTGATTCTGGCTTCTTGGAATCTCAGGCTGGCGATTTCCGATTCTCAGAACTATTGGTGCCACAAAATGCAACTGATCGTTGAAAAGCTATAGGATGATGATAAACTAAAATCACCTTGCGTGTTACATCAAAGATGGTCATCGTCCTCAAGTCATGTTCTGATTCCTAGAATGTTTGGCTGCGCAGATGTCAACCTTTCAAGAGTAGGGGAAATCCTCTGGGGAATAGAGGAAAGCTGGGTCGGCAACCATATGTGAATCTTCTTTTCACCGCGAAATTACCATTGTATTACGGAATAAAGGTGCCTGGTAGGGTTGAAATCAGCTCATCTCAGCATGGAATATACGGGAATGGGTCCGAATACAAGTGACTTTCACTTCGCTAGTTCAATAGCCGTGAGAAAATATGAAATGCGGGGTAGCAATGTTTATTTCACTGGAAATTGTCAGATTATCAAAAATGCATGTGGAGGATGGATGGATGGATACGCTTAGTTTGTCGTGTGTGGTATTTATCAGGAGCAACAAAATTGGATAGTTAAATTTGGAAATCGGCTTGTCATCAGTGCTGCCTGTGCACATCAGGCAACTGACATCGATGGAGTGGAGATATTGGCTTCACTTGTCTCCGGAGCTTCCTCACGCTTGACATGACCACAGAACCAGCCTCCGCAGAAGTCATGCAGATCTCTCTTGTCCATTGCTGAATCGCTAGTCTCCAGTATCAATGGGTAGCAATCAACTGTCGCAGAAACAGCGGCAAGAATAGCAAGTACGCTGGCGAATTTCATGATTGTTTGGTAGTGATCTCTCAAATATCAAAGCTGTATTTTAATGAATGCTAATCAGCGCAAGAGACATTGATATACTTCGTGCCGCACTTCTCAGAATCCTCTACCGGAAATCCAAACCGGTTTTTGTAGCCAGGTTATTCTGCGAAGCAGCGCCGACGCTATCCCCTCAATATGGTCAGACTGGTTTTACAATGCCGGAAATGGCTTCTGGATCGTCGAACAGCTTATATGCTCTGTTTTCCACTCCGCATGAGAATCTCTCATCGGGCTCATCTAACTTCCTGCTCCAAACACATTTATCAAATCTAGAAATGCCAGCTTATTGACTGCATATTCAGTGGGTCACTTCTTCGTGAAGCTGATGAATGTCCTGGTTGCCACTAAAGTCCCAATATTGAGTAAGGCTTATTGCATACTGAACAGTATACTCTTATTAGTTTATCAGTGTTACAATACAGTTTGCGGCAATCATCAATGGAGAATGTAGTTGTGCACCAACGCGCCATTTATTGATTACGAGATGTATACAAAATTGGGGATTCAAAGGGTATTATGTAATCACATTGGTGGTGGATCTTGCCCAAATACGGATTCAAAATCAATTGGGCGTGAAGAACAGGCAGGGAAGTATTCGGTAGAAGTGTCATATTGTCTTAGTGGTCTCTTATTGAGCTATCGTGAGGATATCGGGCTGATTTGTGCCCAGAGGAGTGGTAGTAGCCTGGCTATCAAGGATGCTGCGCTCACGCTTTACATGACCGCAGAACCAACCTCCGCAAAAGTCGTGCAGATCTCTCTTGTCCATGGCCACTTCATCAGTCAGCGAAGTCATGGGGTAGCCGTTAGCTGTTATTGCAGATACAATACAAATAGTAAGTATAGTAACGAGTCTCATGGTTTTGGCTCAATAATTGGCAGGGGAAGAATATGATATTCGAAGAGAGGTTGTAGACTGTGGAATGGCATCGCTATTAGTAAGCTATATATGTACGCTGATTTAGGCTTCTTGGAATCCTGTGGTAGTGATTCCTTGTTCCCAGAATTTTTGGTTGCACATCATGTACTGGATGAAAGTCAAGCACAAAAATACTATACTGAAACTAAATTGACCGTGTGAATCATCATCATGTTACATCCTTATTCCTAGAATGTCTGTCTGGGCAGACCTCAGTATTTCATAAGCAAAGGAAGCACTCTTGGGAATATCAGAGTGTTAGTAAACAGGATATCCACAACAGAAGTAATATCGGATATGGAATGACTGATGATATTTGTATAGTCCAAATCCTGTAGGGAGGATCTTTACCATCTTTGGGTCAAGCAAACTTGGTGAAAATGCGACGAGCTGAAGTATGAGTAGTTGCTTTGCTAAAGGTTAAAGCAATACGGATAGTGGATTATGGAGTTGTATTGTTTATTTTATAGGAGCTCGTCACCAAATAAAACTCCATGCGGAGGTGGGAGGATACGTTTAGCTAATCTGCCATGGTGATTATAAAATACAGTAAAATTGATGTATTCCGGCGGTAGATTTCCTTCGAGTTCTTGGTCCTGAGATTGTAACCATAGGCGCGGTCTGATCACTTTAGATATTGGGCATATGCAAGACCGAGATTTTGTCTGCATTTTACCCGAGGTCATCATCCCGTTTCACATGTCCACAGAACCAGCCTCCACAAAAGTCATGCAGATCTCTCTTGTTCACTGCGGACTCGCTAGTCTCCAGGGTCAATGGGTAGCAGTCAACAGCTACTGAAGAGGCAGAAATCGCGACAAGCATGCTGGGTGAACTTCATGTGTAGAGTATAATGATCTCTCAAGATATCAAACGCCGTGTACTACTGAATATGGATCGGCAAGAGTTCTATTTATACTCTTCTTACAACACATATTGGTACTTTCCCAGGGGATATCTAAACTAGTTATTGCAGCAGCGATATTCTAGGAAGCAAAGCGGACGCCAAGCACTCGGTATAGTCACACCGGTATCGAAAAACCGGAAATAGCTTCCTGATCGGCAAACAGCATACTCATTATGATCCAGTGGGCAAAATAACCTCAGAGATTTCCCATAGTTAATTGCTCCAAACATATTTATTAACTTCAGTAATGATATATACTATATAATGGCAAATCTGAAGAGTCATATACGCTGGTGAAACGTGCGCACTATGGTACGGCCCCTGGTATGATTCATGCGCATTGGACATGTTGGAGACAAAGCCATTTATGTAAGGATTTGTGGCATACTGAGCCAAATGCTGACATTCAACCATGAGCACATACTAACAGGTCGTTCCATCAACAGAGGGTATCACTACGCCCTAGTACCCTGTTTATTGACTACAATATGTCAACAAAATTGAATATTCAAATATTGGTGATATTCTCGCTGAAATTGCGGATTCAAAAATTAATCAGGCGTGACGAGCGGTCAAGAATACGTTAATGCAACAGTTGAAAGCAGGCATGAGGGCAGTCAGTAATGTGTCAGTGCGACAGTCGAGTAGGCTAATAGTACAAAATATGGCCTTGTGAGGTGGATGTAATTTCTTCACTTGTCTCCAGAAGTCTCTCCCGCTTGACATGGTCATAGAAGTCATGTAGATCTCTCTTGTTCAAAGTTGAGTTGCTAGTCTCCACAATCGATGGGTAGCAGTCAATGGCTACTGAAGCTGCGACAATAAAAATAAGTGTGTTGGTGGATTTCATGATTCTTTTTTAATGAACTACCAAGATATCAAAGACTGTCTTCTAATAAGCTCAAATCGGCACGAGTTCCTCTTATACTTCCCATCCATTTCACTCCTGAAACTCATACCATTGTTGTAGCGGGGATATTCTAGGAAGCAAAGCGGCCACCAATCCCCCATTAAGGTTAGATTGATTTTGGAAACTGGAAATGAATTCTTGATCGTCGTATGATATATTTATTATTTTTCGTATATTGGCTTCTCAAGAGTTCATTCGGCTTAATACCCCAGACATGTGCATAATATTCAATGATGGTGCCTATGACATACCTGTAACTTTGAAGAGGTTTTGTGAGGTGTGCATTGAACGGATCTTGGACGGCGACCATATGTGAATATTCTTTTCACCGCGAAATTGCCATTGTATTGCGGAATAAAGGTGCCTCGGAGAGTTGAAATCAGCTCATTCCAATATGGAATATATGGGAATGGGTCTGAATACAAGTGACCTCCACTCTGCTAGTTTAGTAGCCGTGAGAAAATATGAAATGCGGGGTGACAATGTTTATTTCTTGAGAAATTATCAGATAATCAAAAATCCATGTGGAGGATGTTGGATGGATACGCTTAATTTGTCGTGTGTGGTATTTATCAGGAGCAACAAAATTGGATAGTTCGGATTTGGATATCGGCTTGTCATCAGTGCTGCCTGTGCACATCAGGCAACTGACATCGATGGAGTGGAGATATTGGCTTCACTTGTCTCCGGAGCTTCCTCACGCTTGACATGACCACAGAACCAGCCTCCGCAGAAGTCATGCAGATCTCTCTTGTCCACTGCTGAATCGCTAGTCTCCAGGATCAATGGGTAGCAGTCAACTGTAGCAGAAACAGCGGCAAGAATAACAAGTACGCTGGCGAATTTCATGATTGTTTGGTAGTGATCTCTCAAATATCAAAGCTGTATTTTACTGAATGCTCATCAGCGCAAGAGATATTTATATACTTCGTGCCGCACTTCTCGGAATCCTCTACCGGAAATCCAAACCGGTTTTTGTAGCCAGGTTATTCTGCGAAGCAGCGCCGACGCTATCCCCTCAATATGGTCAGACTGGTTTTACAATGCCGGAAATGGCTTCTGGATCGTCCAACAGCATATGCTCTGTATTCCACTCCGCAAGAGAATCCCTCATTGGGCTCGTCTAACTTACTGTTCCAAACACATTTATCAAATCTAGAAATGCCAGCTTATTGACTGCATATTCAATGGGTCACTTCTTCGTGAAGCTGATGGATGTCCTGGTTGCCACTAAAGTCCCAATATTGAGTAAGGCTTATTGCATACTGAACAGTATACTCTTATTAGTTTATCAGTGTGTCAATACAGTTTGCAGCAATCATCAAAGGAAAATGTAGTTGTGCACCAATGCGCCATTTATTGATTACGAGACGCATACAAAATTGGGGATTCAAAGGGTATTATGTAATCACATTGGTGGTAGATCTTGCCCAAATTACGGATTCAAAATCAAATGGGCTTGAAGAACGGGCAGAGACACATTTGGGAGAATTAACATCTTGACTTGGTGGTACCTTATTCAGCTGTCATTAGGGTGTTAGGCTGATGTGAGCTCAGAGAAGATGTAGTAGTCTGACTGTCATGGACTGTGTGATCACGCTTCACATGGCCGCAGAACCAGCCTCCACAAAAGTCGTGCAGATCTCTCTTTTCCATCGCTACTCCATCAGTCACCTGATTTACGGGGTAGCCATTAGCTGTCATTGTGGCAACGATACAAGTAGTGAGTACAGCAAAGAGTCTCATGGTTTAGGTTCGATTGCTGGCTGAAGTCGAATCTGATACTCAACAGAAAGGTTGCAGGCTGATGAATGGCAGTGTCGTTAGTGAGCTATTTATGTGCATTGATTCTGGCTTCTAGGAATCACGGGCTGGCGATTTCTGATTCCCAGAACTATTGGTGCCACAAGATGCAACTAATCGTTGAAAAGCTATAGGATGATGATATTCTAAAATCACCTTGCGTGTTACATCAAAGGTCGTCATCATCCTCAAGTCATGTTCTGATTCCAAGAATGTTTGGCTGCGCAGATGTCAGCCTTTCAAGAGTAGGGGAAGTCCCCTGGGGAATAGAGGAAAGCTGGGTCAGCAACCATATGTGAATATTCCTTTCACCGCGAAATTGCCGTTGTATTACGGAATAAAGATGCCTCGTAGAGTTGAAATCAGCTCATTCCAATATGGAATATATGGGAATGGGTCCGAGTACAAGTGACCTCCACTCTGCTAGTTTAGTAGCCGTGAGAAAATATGAAATGCGGGGTAACAATGTTTATTTCTTGAGAAATTATCAGATAATCAAAAATCCATGTGGAGGATGTTGGATGGATACGCTTAGTTTGTCGTGTGTGGTATTTATCAGGAGCAACAAAATTGGATAGTTCGGATTTGGATATCGGCTTGTCATCAGTGCTGCCTGTGCACATCAGGCAACTGACATCGATGGAGTGGAGATATTGGCTTCAGTTGTCTCCAGAGCTTCCTCACGCTTGACATGATCACAGAACCAGCCTGCGCAGAAGTCATGCAGATCTCTCTTGTCCACTGCTGAATCGCTAGTCTTCAGGATCAATGGGTAGCAATCAATTGTCGCAGAAACAGCGGCAAGAATAGCAAGTACGCTGGCGAATTTCATGATTGTTTGGTAATGATCTCTCAAATATCAAAGCTGTATTTTACTGAATGCTCATCAGCGCAAGAGACATTGATATACTTCGTGCCGCACTTCTCGGAATCCCCTACCGGAAACCCAAACCTGTTTTGTAGCCAGTTTATTCTAGGAAGCAGCGCTGACACTATCCCCTCAATATGGTCAGACTGGTTTTACAATACCGGAAATGGCTTCTGGATCGTCGAACATCATAAGCTCTGTTTTCCACTCCGCAAGAGAATCTCTCATCGGGCTCATCTAACTTACTGCTCCAAACACATTTATCAAATCTAGAAATGCCAGCTTATTGACTGCATATTCAATGGGCCACTTCTTCATGAAGCTGATGGATGTCCTGGTTGCCACCAAAGACCCAATATTGAGAAAGGTTGATTGAATGCTGAACAGTATACTCTTATTAGTTTATCAGTGTTACAATACAGTTTGCGGCAATCATCAAAGGATGATGTAGTTGTGCACCAACGCGCCATTTATTGATTACGAGATGTATACAAAATTGGGGATTCAAAGGGTATTATGTAATCACATTGGTTGTAGATCTTGCCCAAATTACGGATTCAAAATCAAATGGGCTTGAAGAACGGCACAGACACATTTGGGAGAATTAATATCTTGACTTGGTGGCACCTTATTGAGCTGTCATGAAGGTGTTAGGCTGATGTGAGCTCAGAGAAGGTGTAGTAGTCTGACTGTCATGGACTGTGTGATCACGTTTCACATGACCACAGAACCAGCCTCCACAAAAGTCGTGCAGATCTCTCTTTTCCACGGCTACTCCACCAGTCACCTGATTTACGGGGTAGCCATTAGCTGTCATTGTGGCAACGATACAAATAGTGAGTACAGCAATGAGTCTCATGGCTTAGGTTCAAATGCTCAAGTAGAATTTGTTACTTAACAGAAAGGCTGCAGGCTGATGAATGGCAGTGTCGTTAGTGAGCTATTTATGTGCATTGATTCTGGCTTCTTGGAATCTCAGGCTGGCGATTTCCGATTCTCAGAACTATTGGTGCCACACAATGCAACTGATCGTTGAAAAGCTATAGGATGATGATATTCTAAAATCACCTTGCGTGTTACATCAAAGATGGTCATCATCCTCAAGTCATGTTCTGATTCCAAGAATGTTTGGCTGCGCAGATGTCAGCCTTTCAAGAGTAGGGGAAGTCCTCTGGGGAATAGAGGAAAGGTGTGTCGGCAACCATATGTGAATCTTCTTTTCACCGCGAAATTGCCGTTGTATTACGGAATAAAGATGCCTCGTAGAGTTGAAATCAGCTCATTCCAATATGGAATATATGGGAATGGGTCCGAGTACAAGTGACCTCCACTCTGCTAGTTTAGTAGCCGTGAGAAAATATGAAATGCAGGGTAGCAATGTTTATTTCTCTGGAAATTGTCAGATAATCAAAAATTCATGTGGGGGATGGATGGATGGATACGCTTAGTTTGTCGTGTGTTGTATTTATCAGGAGCAACAAAATTGGATAGTTCGGATTTGGATATCGGCTTGTCATCGGTGCTGCCTGCGCACATCAGGCAACTAACATCGATGGAGTGGAGATATTGGCTTCACTTGTCTCCAGAGCTTCCTCACGCTTGACATGACCACAGAACCAGCCTCCGCAGAAGTCATGCAGATCTCTCTTGTCCACTGCTGAATCGCTAGTGTCCAGGATCAATGGGTAGCAGTCAACTGTCGCAGAAGCTGCGGCAAGAATAGCAAGTACGCCGGCGAATTTCATGATTGTTTGGTAGTGATCTCTCAAATATCAAAGCTGTATTTTAATGAATGCTAATCAGCGCAAGAGACATTTATATACTTCGTGCCGCACTTCTCGGAATACTCTGCCGGAAATCCAAACCGGTTTTTGTAGCCAGGTTATTCTGCGAAGCAACGCCGACGCTATTCCCTCAATATGGTCAGACTGGTTTTACAATACCGGAAATGGCTTCTGGATCGTCCAACAGCGTAAGCTCTGTTTTCCACTCCGCATGAGAATCTCTCATCGGCTCATCTAACTTACTGCTCCAAACACATTTATCAAATCTAGAAATGCCAGCTTATTGACTGCATATTCAATGGGCCACTTCTTCATGAAGCTGATGAATGTCCTGGTTGCCACTAAAGTCCCAATATTGAGAAAGATTGATTGCATGCTGAACAGTATACTCTTATTAAGCTACCAGTATGCCGTTACAACTTGCGGCAATCATCAAAGGAGAATGTAGTTGTGCACCAATGCGCCATTTAATGATTACAAGATGTATACAAAATTGGGGATTCAAAGGGTATTATGTAATCACATGGGTGGTAGATCTCGCCCAAATACGGGATCAAAATCAAATGGGCATGTAGAACAGGCAGGGAAGTATTCGGTAGAAGTGTCATATTGTCTTAGTGGTCTCTTATTGAGATATCGTGAGGATATCGGGCTGATGTGTGCCCAGAGGAGTGGTAGTAGCCTGGCTATCAAGGATGCTGCGCTCACGCTTTACATGACCGCAGAACCAACCACCGCAAAAGTCGTGCAGATCTCTCTTGTCCATGGCCACTTCATCAGGCAGCGAAGTTATGGGGTAGCCGTTAGCTGTTATTGCAGATACAATACAAATAGTAAGTATAGTAACGAGTCTCATGGTTTTGGCTCAGTAATTGGCACGGGAAGAATATGATATTCGAAGAGAGGTTGTAGACTCTGGAATGGCATCGCTATTAGTAAGCTATATATGTACGCTGATTTAGGCTTCTTGGAATCCTGTGGTAGTGATTCCTTGTTCCCAGAATTTTTGGTTGCACAACATGTACTGGATGAAAATCAAGCACAAAAATACTATACTGAAACTAAATTGACCGTGTGAATCATCATCATGTTACATCCTTATTCCTAGAATGTCTGTCTGTGCAGACCTCAGTATTTCATAAGCAAGGGAAGCACTCTTGGGAATATCAGAGTGTTAGTAAACAGGATCTCCACAACAGAAGTAATATTGGATATGGAATGACTGATGATATTTGTATAGTCCAAATCCTGTAGGGAGGATCTTTACCATCTTTGGGTCAAGCAAACTTGGTGAAAATGCGACGAGCTGGAGTATGAGTAGTTGCTTTGCTAAAGGTTAAAGCAATACGGATAGTGGATTATGGAGTTGTATTGTTTATTTTATAGGAGCTCGTCACCAAATAACACTCCATGCGGAGGTGGGAGGATACGTTTAGCTAATCGGCCATGGTGATTATAAAATACAGTAAAATTGATGTATTCCGGCGGTAGATTTCCTTCGAGTTCTGGGTCTTGAGATTGTAACCATTGGCGCGGCCTGATCACTTTAGATATTTGGCATATGAAAGACCGAGATTTTGTCTGCATTTTACCCGAGGTCATCATCCCGTTTCACATGTCCACAGAACCAGCCTCCACAAAAGTCATGCAGATCCCTCTTGTCCACTGCTGAATCGCTAGTCTCCGGGATCAATGGGTAGCAGTCAATTGTCGCAGAAACAGCGGCAAGAATAGCTAGTACGCTGGCGAATTTCATGATTGTTCTGTAGAAATATCTCAAGATATCAAAGCTGCCCTCTACTGAGTGCTAACCAGCACAAGAGACATTTATATACTTCGTGCTGTACTTCTCGGAGCCCTCTACCGGAAATCTAAACCGGTTTTTGTAGCCAGGTTATTCTAGCGAAGCAGCGCCGGCGCTATTCCCTCAATATGGTCAGACTGGTTTTACAATACCGGAAATGGCTTCTCGGATCGTCCAACAGCATATGCTCTGTTTTCCACTCCGCAAGAGAATCTCTCATCGGGCTCGTCTAACTTACCTGCTCCAAACACATTTATCAAATCTAGAAATGCCAGCTTATTGACTGCATATTCAGTGGGTCACTTCTTCGTGAAGCTGATGAGCGTTCTGGTTGCCACCAAAGACCCAATATTGAGAAAGGTTGATTGCATGCTGAGCAGTATACTCCTATTAGTTTATCAGTGTGTCAATACAGTTTGCGGCAATCATCAAAGGAGAATGTAGTTGTGCACCAACGCGCCATTTATTGATTACGAGACGCATACAAAATTGGGGATTCAAAGGGTATTATGTAATCACATTGGTGGTAGATCTTGCCCAAATTACGGATTCAAAATCAAATGGGCTTGAAGAACGGGCAGAAACACATTTGGGAGAATTAACATCTTGACTAGGTGGTACCTTATTGAGCTGTCATTAGGGTGTTAGGCTGATGTGAGCTCAGAGAAGATGTAGTAGTCTGACTGTCATGGACTGTGTGATCACGCTTCACATGGCCACAGAACCAGCCTCCACAAAAGTCGTGCAGATCTCTCTTTTCCATGGCTACTCCATCAGTCACCTGATTTACGGGGTAGCCATTAGCTGTCATTGTGGCAACGATACAAGTAGTGAGTACAGCAAAGAGTCTCATGGTTTAGGTTCGATTGCTGGCTGAAGTAGAATCTGATACTCAACAGAAAGGTTGCAGGCTGATGAATGGCAGTGTCGTTAGTGAGCTATTTATGTGCATTGATTCTGGCTTCTTGGAATCTCAGGCTGGCGATTTCTGATTCTCAGAACTATCGGTGCCACAAAATGCAACTGATCGTTGAAAAGCTATAGGATGGTGATATTCTAAAATCACCTTACGTGTTACATCAAAGGTGGCCATCATCCTCAAGTCGTGTTCTGATTCCTAGAATGTTTGGCTGCGCAGATCTCAGCCTTTCAAGAGTAGGGGAAATCCTCTGAGAAATAGAGGAAAGCTGGGTCGGCAACCATATGTGAATATTCCTTTCACCGCGAAATTCCCATTGTATTACAGAATAAAGATGCCTCGTAGAGTTGAAATCAGCTCATTCCAATATGGAATATATGGGAATGGGTCCGAATACCAGTGACCTCCACTCCGCTAGTTTAATAGCCGTGAGAAAATATGAAATGCGGGGTAACAATGTTTATTTCTCTGCAAATTGTCAGATAATCAAAAATCCATGTGGAGGATGGATGGATGGATACGCTTAGTTTGTCGTGTGTGGTATTTATCAGGAGTAACAAAATTGGATAGTTCGGATTTGGATATCGGCTTGTCATTAGTGCTGCCTGTGCACATCAGGCAACTGACATCGATGGGGTGGAGATATTGGCTTCACTTGTCTCCGGAGCTTCCTCACGCTTGACATGACCACAGAACCAGCCTCCGCAGAAGTCATGTAGATCTCTCTTGTCCACTGCTGAATCGCTAGTCTCCAGGATCAATGGGTAGCAGTCAATTGTCACTGAAACAGTGGCAAGAATAGCAAGTACGCCGGCGAATTTCATGATTGTTTGGTAATGATCTCTCAAATGTCAAAGCTGTATTTTACTGAATGCTCATCAGCGCAAGAGACATTTATATACTTCGTGCTGCACTTCTCGGAATCCTCTACCGGAAATCTAAACCGGTTCTTGTAGCCAGATTATTCTCGGAAGTAGCACTGGTACTATTCCCTAAATATGGTCGAACTGGTTTCAGAAAACTAGAAATGACTTCTTGACCGTCAGATAATACATGCATTGCTTTCCTTTCCCACGAGAACCTCTTATTGGGCTCATCTAACTTACCGCTCCAAACACATTTATCAAATTCGGTAATGCCATCTGTTATAGGCCTGTCTGTCTGACGTTGCTCATATACATATGTCATATTTTCGTATAGCTTGTGAATGATCTGGTTGCCAATAATGCCTTAGTATTGAGAAAGGTTCATTACATACTGAATAATATGCTCTTAATAATCCATCAATATTCCATTACACTTTGCGGCAATCATCAAAGGAGAAAATAATTGTGCACCAACGTCCCATTTATTGATTACGAGATGCATACAAAATTGGGGATTCGAAGGGTATTGTGTAATCACATTGGTGGTAGATCTTGCCCAAATTACGGATTCAAAATCAAATGGACTTGAGGATGGATGGGGGTGTACTTGGCAGAGTTGGTATCCTAACTTAGTGGTACCTTATTGAACTATTGTGAGGGTGTCGGGCTAATGTGAGCTCTGAGAAGAGGAAGTAGTCTGGCTGTCAAGGATAGTGTGTTCACGTTTCACATGGCCACAGAACCAACCTCCACAAAAGTCGTCCAGATCTCTCTTCTCCTTGGATACATCGTTGGCTTGCTGACCCATAGGATAGCCGTTAGCTGTTATTGCAGAAACAATACAAACAGCGAGGACAGCAAGGAGTCTCATTGTTCTGGTTCAAGGAATAATCTCATATTCAATTGAAGGGTTGCAAGCTTGCTAGTGGGTTATACATGTACGTTGATTCAGGCTTCCTGGAATCCTAGGGTGGCGATTTCTGATTCCCAGAATTACCAGTTACACAGATGGTAGTGGTGGAAAAGCAGACTGTGAAGTGAGATTCAACATTACCTTTTTCTACGATGCCGATAGCGTGAATCATCCTTATAGCATATTCCGATGATGCACAGACTCTAAATGCAATTAATAAAGCTGCTACGACCTGTAGGAATCTTAGACAGTAGTTTTATACACTACAGCACAGAAGCATTTAGACCGGAGCGAAAGTAATATCCGCTAGAGGATATCTGAGCCTCCTGGTAGTGTGGCCACTCTTCAAAGCCCTGATTACTTTCACCTTTACTTCACTAATGTGATAATTCTCAATTGATAGTGGTCCATGAATCTAAAAGTAAAGGCCATAGATAGTTTGTGACATTTCCGTATGAACCATTCTATTCTCAAGTCAGCATTTCCTAACATAGGGCAATATCGCGCGCTCAATACCATTATCGCATGAAATGTCGCGAGTCATACGAGAGATTGCTGTATAGTGATATCAAAAAATGTAAAGCTGAGTTTTATTCTTTAGTATGTTATAGCAAAATCACAGTCAAATGTTGAGTGTGGATGGATACGCGTAGGTAATCGAAACTGGTGGTCATTAAGAGCAACAAAATTGGCGTGTTTAGTAGTGGATCGTTCAAGGAAGGTCTGGAGTTAGAAGACGGTTCTGAGTTCATCATTATACAGCACATCTGCGGTTGCGATTCAGACTTCATTTTCCTTGAGGGCTACCTCCCGTTTAACATGACCACAAAACCAGCCTCCACAAAAGTCATGTAGATCTCTCTTGTCTGCTGTTGAACCCCTAGTCTCAAGGATCAAGGGGTAGCAGTCAATGGCTGCTGAAACAACGGCAAAAGCAGCAAGAACGTTGGCGAATTTCATGAGTAGTATATACCAATTTCTCGAGATATCAAAGGCTGGGTGTTGCTGAATATAGATTGCTGAAAAGCACTATATATACTCTTGATATTACACTTCTTAGAACCCTCCTGGCGGAAATACAAATCAGTTGTGATAGCATGTTTATTCCTGGAAGCAGAGTAGCTACCAATCCCTGATTATGG
Organism: Basidiobolus meristosporus CBS 931.73; assembly: GCA_002104905.1. Lineage (NCBI taxonomy): Eukaryota > Fungi > Basidiobolomycota > Basidiobolomycetes > Basidiobolales > Basidiobolaceae > Basidiobolus > Basidiobolus meristosporus. The sequence continues at coordinate 92,189 of MCFE01000116.1, read as the reverse complement.
CTACACTGATTTTGGAAAGCCGGAAGCGATTTCCTGATTGCCAACCAGTATATTCACTTGACATCATCTCGCTCTCTTACTGTGCAGACTTTGTAAAGCCTATCCCTCACAAAATATTCTTCAAATGTAGTCTTAACGTCCATTATATACTTATTTCTAGTTTTTGACGATAGACTTCTTATGCGCTTACATTTATCAAGTACATATAGGTAGTTGCAACGATATATTATCGGATTCAATGATGCAACTATAGAGGTCTACACTTGAACACCAAGCTACATGACTAAAGGAATGATGACGAGCTATGCCTCCTCTCATGGAAGTGAATGAGTGATATTGGTGGTAAATCCCACCCAAAACTATGCTACCATAATCAAATAGGGATGTGCGTATTGTTGATTTGCCTCAGGTATTGTGTAAATAAGACAACTCGCAGATGATATTATGGTCAAGTGGTACACTATTGGGCACTAGTTGGATCTTCTTGCCGATGGAGGCGCAAAGAAGAGGTAGCGATCTGATGAGCATTGGCAATGTCTTTGCGCCTCCCATGACCATAGAACCAACTTCATCGTTCAGATCTCCCTTGTCCAGCGCTAAAGCATCCGTTTGACCAGAGGGTAGAAATCAATCCAGTGATGGCCTCAATTTTAGACCGTGACAGGTTACTTTATATAGATGCATGAATGTCAAGTCCGAAAATCTAATCTTTAGGTTTGGGCAAGCTTGGGAAATTGGATGGGTGAGGGTTACAAGCGACAAAATTGGAGCGTTCAAAGAGGGCAATAGAATTAGACCCAGTTGAGCATTTCATTGCTAATGACTTGAGTTATCGGTATAAATTATATCTGAGGTGGATTTTTGGGTTTTACTTGCTTCAAGACCGTCTTCTCGTTTGACATGGCCACAGAACGAACCTCCACAAAGGTCATGCAGATCTCTCTTGAGTACTGCACGATCACCAATCTGTAGACTTGCAGCATAACAGTCAATAGATACTGCAAGAGTAGAACATACGGCTAGAATACTTGGAAGTTTCATGGTTTTCTTGATATACCTTGATGTACTGGGTGTGGGGAGAGGGCAAAATTCCAGTGAACACTCTGATACTTGATGCCCATTTATACGACCCGCTCATCATCTCTTGAAATCGTTCGAACGAGATTAACAATTCATTGTGTGGTTGGCATTCGGGGAAGCATAGATGACGCTAATACCTTAGTGTGGCTAAACTGATCTGGAAAAGCCGGAAATGGCTTCTTGATCGTTTGATTTCCTGAGCGCAGGAGGAAAGTCATATGGTGCGCTCACGATATGTTCACATTGACATAACTTACGACTACAACCAAGTATACTGCTTTTGGTATTGATATCTGTACACATCTAGAGCGGCCTCTACATTGGAAGATACATTATTATGCTTTCATTATACATTGAGTTGCATCTTGTTCAATCGTGAATGCAACAAAGTATCCAGTGCTAGTGATCCAAAAGAAATAGAATGTGCTCAATTTGAAGGTGAATACCACGCGAATTTAAAGCGGCATTGAATTGTTTATTTCATCAGAAAATGAAAATCATGGACAAAGGGTGGCTGAATGTGGTGGATATTAGGAGCAACAAAATCGGAGAACTTGAAGACAAAAAAATGGAAACCAATCGGACATTGTTGTAAGGTTGGCCCATTCATATTTTGAGTTTCCCCCGTTTCACATGGCCACAAAAGTCATGCAGATCTCTCTTATTCACTGCTGGACCGCTAGTCTGTTGAGTTACCGGGTACCAGTCAATGGTAACAGCAAGCATGATACATGAGATGAGTAAGCATTAGAATTTCATGCTTTTTCTTTCACGCTTCAGGGAGAAGAGGTGTTGATATTCTGGTGGAAGTTCCATTGCTTCTTCAATTATATGGCCCACTCGATATTTCTTGGAATCATTTCGATGACAAAATGTAATAGTGATAAACAATGTTCCAACCCAACCCAACCCTAACCCTAGCCCTAAACATTCCAGGAAGCATATTGGGCTGTGATACCTCAATATGGTTATTCTGGGTTGATTCCTAGTACATCTTGTGATGTGCTCACCATCTCATCTCTACGAAACAGCCTAACCTGCATTTGATGTTAGTCGATTCCTCCAACTGTGTGCTCCAGACTTAACATCTATTCTCAATTAGGAGGTGGTAAATCCTGCTTCATAACGGTAAGCAATAATTGATAAAGAATAAATAGTGTAAACAATATCATAATGCTCAATGGGAATAGAATGTCATAAACGTACATATTGACTACGGATCTTCATGATCCGGAAAGTGTATATGATCGACGTCATGTAAACCCGCCTTTGATTGCAATTGAAAAGTGAAGGTACTCAGTATTGCTGTCATAACTTGGTGGTGAATTGTTGAGATAGAGTTAGATCATCTGGCTAGTACAGATCTAGAAGAGTGGCAACAAGGTGACCGTTATGGATGGAGCCTTAACACTGCATGTGATCGCCGAATGAGGCTCCACAAACGTCGTGTAGCATGGTATCATTGTAATACCAAATTCATGAGAAATAGCTGTTCTGGCTATGTATATATAAGTCCTCTCCATTAAATGTGATTGCATACAAGTGAATTATGGTCTTCCAGACATCATCATTTAAGATTGTAGGATAGGCCATGTAAAAATCTACTGCAATTAGATTGCTATGTTATCAAAGCATGGGATTTGTACATAATGCGAAAGCACATAGTACTTCGCTTACAAATACAAATTGTAGCGAGATATCATTGTATGCTATTACACCCTCTTAGATTCATTCTACCTCCAAGCCACCTTTCTATTTCACACGGCCCCACAACCATCCTCCATAAAGGTTAAGCAGATCTTTCCTCTCCAGTGCTTCCTCGTTACCTTCATTGCTAACGATATGACACCAACTACAAGCAGATATATAAACTTCATGGACACTAATGATCGATCGAAATACCAGCTGTAACACTGAGGACCACAGCTATCTAAGAAGCATTCTGCATGAAGCACGATGTATGCACAGACAACTGATTCTTAGAACACAATCAGCACACTACGGAAAATGGCTAGTCAAAGACCGAATCCTTGTGATGTGCTAGCATCACCAGGGAATACTTAGATACGTGCTGGGTGCTATGTAGCTACAGAAATCGTGACTATGACTTCAGGCTGTATTCCATGCTATTGACCTGTTTACACTCGAGGTTGTACTAACGATCAAATGGGAGTGCAATGGGGCTAAGGCGCACATTTTATTATCCACGAAACGTTTACAAAAATGGAGATACAAAGGGCCATATGTAATCAAACCACCAGTAAAGCCAGCTTATAACGGTAGGTTCAAAATCGAAAGATGGTGATGGCGGATCACCTGACTGAAGTTGCTCAAGAGCTGACCAAGACCAAATCCATGGATGTGAGCCAACTGTCCTCACGTTTCACATGCCCACAGAACCAACCTCCACAAAAGTCATGCAGATCTCTCTTGTCTGCTGCTGATGCATCACCCATCTGACTCACTGGATAGCCGCAAGCAGTCATGGTAAAAATGGTAGAAGCAGCGAGTACAGTTATGAATCTCATTGTGTTGGTTGAGAAACTAGCGCTAGAGAACTTGATGGTTAATAGGAAGCTGTGCTATGGGCTTATGTATTTTCTCTAAAACTTCCAAGAATGGAGCATGTTCTGCTTCCTAGAATTGCTGGCAGCACAGACCTCAACATTATCAATTATCAGGTTACCATTCCTGTCTGACAAATATGTATTAGCCATGGAAATTCATTACTTTTCTGTAGGGTTATACCGGTAAGACTATATTAAATAGGTTATACCGGTAAGACTATATTAGATATCCTCTGATTCACACGACTCCATCGGTGTCGATGTCAATGTGATCACGCTTGGCTACCCTGTGAGGGGGCGCTTCACAAATGGCGGAGAGAAATCCGAATCCCTTAGTACCCAGCCCATTAATGGTGATGATTTGGCACACAGTAGATAAGTGATAGTTGGAAGAATAGCACGTCACTTCAACTTGTGAGCTTCCCACAATACTTCTCAGATGGAGATGCGGGCAACAGCTGAGCATGAACTACGAAGAAACAAGCTTTGGGTTTCCGAATGACCATTTTGGAAAAATTGAGTCAACTATGCATCCTAAAAGATTTTGAATCTCCCACCATCTGCCCATTTCAAGACATATTCGCAGAGAGTGGTTTTTACCATAATAGACCTCTCTCTCTTCCCAGCAAAGTGAGAGGAAAAGATGAAGTCCTAGTCGCCTTATGCTCTCTTTCTGCTGTATTCATGCTCTGGACCAGCTTCCCATGATAAATATTCAAACAAGAAAGTCTAACATAGTAGGCACATGAACTTCTTCACCATAAGTTACCTTTAGAGCAATCTTCCACTTTGCGATTTGACATCAAGCAAGTGAGAGCAACTTGGCCTTATTGGAGGGTCTGAGTCAGCAATAGCTAGTACCTCGGATGAGCAGTTTTCGCATAGCAACCAAGGTATTGTACTGTATCCAGATGCCTCTATTAATACACATATCAAACGTAAAAGCATCCTAATGCTACTGTTATCTAAGATCGCAAATCTTGACAACCACGGGATTTAACATACGGCTCTATAGTAATGTGTTGAAAATATTAGTGACTAGGCATACTTTGAGTTACTGGGAAATCATGCATATAGTATATATTATAGCTCGTTGTTTCAATGGAAGATTACAACCTATATCATAAGTGACATCAAATTTGTTGAGCAGTTGGATATCTCCATGTGATGCTGGCTTTGTAGAATACTGCTGTGCTTTGGAGATCAAATGCCTATGGAAAGGTAGACTGTTACATAAAACAGTTGTTAATTCATTTTGACAAGGGCGTTCAGCTGTCACTATTACCCGGTAAATGCCTGAACAATGCGGACTCTTTCCAGGTAGTAATGTTCGATAAAACCCAGGAACTTGTACACAATATCTTGAGAATTATTTCGTCAATTCTATTTTACAATAATGGGGCTTTTCCTACCTCAGAATATTATCCGGGAGAAATAGCACCTGGAATGAGAAATGCCCCCATATTCGGATGTTGGGATATTCTTCTCGCCGGGGTTTACCGGCCCTTGGTGAAGCTAACCCCCTTATCATATACTGAGGTATGTGCGACCAGGAAATCTAGGAAACAGAATGAAAGTGGTGCACCAACGATTTATCGATCCCATATTATACTATATTCTTCACGTTTGTGCTATCGATGATTCCAGGAAGGACAAAAGCCAAGATTGCTGATTAACATTCGCAATTTCGATATATATAGCTCAGCCAGTTTCTGGTATCCAGGTTACCACATGATAGCTATGTAACACAGCTTCTACTATAGCTGGCTGCGATACTCGTTCAGACGACCTAGTTGCTGACAAGTGAGATCTACAAGTCTTCTGTTGAATTCTTCACCCAGTTCAACTTTAATGATCGCACTCTTAATGTCTAATGCGATCTCCACAAATTTTGCCACCATACTCAACCTCCACCTATGCCCTTACACGTCAGGCCATAGTTTGTAATATTCGAAATGGCATCCTAAATCCAATAATTACATATCAGGAGCACCTCATGATGCTTGCTACGCTGGAATTTACTTATGGGCTACTGGATTCTCACCCGGCATATAGAGATTTTTAGGAATACATTGCTGTCGAAGTTGAATTAATATTTGTAGTATGGTAGTGGTCATTTTTTCGCTACTACTTCGGTCGGAGGATGCACTAGCTTACGGAGACAAGTGGGTGCTCTATGGATTGGAAATTTTGTCCGACGCTGGGAGGAGGCGCTCAGGGGGTTAGAATATATTTTCCGGTATTGGTTCGATACTCTGTCTGCACGAAAATCTGGTTGCTGCTCGACTTGAGCTGGACATTTAGCCCCGATACCGATGCCCCATTGTAAGAGAATTTGGCAGCGATGGAGGTTGGGGCTCCCTTGGCGGTGGTTTCGAACCGAGCCAGCAGTTTGTGTTCATCCTCGTCGGAGTTGAGATCATTCATTCGCCATAATAGCCTTTGCTTCTCATTACTCCAAACCCCGGTTGGCTTGGATTGGACATTGATGGTATTCACCACCGGTAAGACGAACGATAGATTCTTAAGTGACCACTCCCCAGTCTCCGTTTGAAAGTCGGGGTTGGGTTTGTATTGAACCACCAGAGAGGTAAGATTCTCCTCACACTTCCATGCGGACTTCAGTAGCAATGGAACATACTTGCCAAGGCTATTCGGGTCGATTTTCGTTTGATACTTGAGAACCAGCGCTCCCTCCTGATTGTTCAACTGAGAGAGATTATCTAGCGAGTACACCCCTTCCTCCGCATCCGCTTTCACATGCTTATAGTTGAGAACCTTCTTTTCCAGCTCTTCGTAGCCCTTCACAACCAGTTTCAATGGTGACTCGTCACTGTAACTTCCTCGGACGGCGATGTCACCAGTGATGAACACTTTGGATATCTCTCCAGTAGGAAGTAAAAGAACATTCAGATTCTCAGTGACTCTGACCTGAAGTGGCTGCTCCGACATGAAGAACGCCGGGTTGTTGATGACGGAAAATCTTGCGTTCAAGGCGTCCGCTCTGGGTGAAAGCGACGAGTTGAATCCTCGTAGGCTGTTCGCGGAGTTGAAAGGAAACTCCGATTTCCCTCCCTCGAAGTACATCGAGCTGGGCGAAGACGGGAATGAGTCGGTCGAATTGGACTCCCAGTCGATGGTGGAAACCCTACGCTTTGTTCTGGCAAGATATGTTATTGCCCGTGTTTCCTACTAGGTGGACGTGCTGGCATCTACTTACTCGCGTCTGCCCCTGGTGGTTTGCTTGACTGTGTTTTTCTAGATTTCCAGGAATTCAGTTTCGTGGAGAACCAGGAGTCACCTCATAATCTACATATTTACCAAACGAAGTGTGGTGCTGACCCGTGAGAGTGCCCTGTCAGCTTCTTCAGGCTCCTCAGTGATGGCGCTCTCCTTGATGTCGATCTTCATTCGAGGGGTATCTGGCCTGATATGGATGGGTGAGATGGCTGGGGTGCTTCGGTCAGTGCGATGCGCAAGACTTACTCCTCAGGGTCTTCAATATTCTCTGGGGTGTCAGGCTCTTCGGTTGGGGAATCTGGAGGTTGGTTCCACATGGAGTTCTCAGCAGGAGGTACAGAATAGCCCTCTTCATCAACGACGATGGTGGGCTTGGAATGTGGATTTAGCATGACTCGAGTGCGTAAGGAATATCAGAGAACTCACCGCTCGGGACGCTCCATTAGCGACTTCACCGTTAGTAGCCGAGGTATCTGTATGCCTGCAACGGGTCTTGGGTTAGCTATGACCTACGACGTACATGCTTCTAGGACATACGTTGTTTTAACGCTCTGCGCATCGGTGATACTGCTTTTACTGGCATTGGAAGCGTGGTACCCTTCGAAAAGTCAACGTTCAGCTATCATGACCTCTCTCATCTCCGAATAAATTGCTTACCAAGTGACAGTTCGCTGGGTGAAGCTATGGAAGCGCGTTAGCGGGGGTATGACATTGAGTTCATTCAAGCTTGCCTTACCAAGTGGCTCGATTCCCAACTTCTTCGTGGAGCAAAACTCTTCCATCTCCTGCTGAACATCGAACGCCTCCACTGATTTCGACGTTACTTCGCCGATCTGGCCGAGGATGGACAAGATGAAGTGGTCTGCGTGGCAATCAGGGATCAATGAGACTTACCCGTAGATGGTTTTGGCACAACTCGATTACTCCGTTAGCAAAGGTGCCCATATGTTGTTTGAGAGTTTCCAGTCTCTTCTGGTCGATTTGATGGTATTTCTGGGCGGGGTTAGTTGCCGTTGAAGGCCGTCGAAATCCATGATTGGCTCACCTCGATCAGAGCAGGTGCCTCGCTGGTCCATTTGTGAATAGTCTCGTCCAACGCCCTTTGGCTATCGTCTAGTTTCGGCTCCTTGGCCTTGGTCAGTGTTTTGATAACTTGGCGTATGATTAGATTCTCATAGCAGTGAAAATGGTGCTAGATTGGCCTACTTGAGGTGGTGGCCTTCTTGCCAACCGTTTTCTCCTTCTCCGCGACCTTTTTGGCCTATTGACATGAAAACAGCAAAGCGACCAGTTACTACTGCTTCCACTACTACCATCTACATATGACTCTACGCACCCTGGCCACTTTCAACATTCGCTCGTCATACTCTTTGACGATTTTGGCGATAGGTAGTTCGTGCTGTCATTCCACCAGATTAATTCCGAATCGGTATGCTAGGCTATGCGTGCCACCTACACTTTTAATATGACTCCAAAGCTCATCTTCCACGACGTGCTCTTTCAACGGCTTGGCGATCTTCTCCGCTATGACCTTGCTCAGTTCCGAATGGAGCTCAGCCACCTCCTTGGTTTCCTCAATGACCGTCGACCATACCTTTGAGAAAGTCCTAGGAAAGGTTTGAGTAGGCAATTCTGTTACGGCTCTAACCCAAACTTACCCTAAATTGGACTCCTGACCGAGCCTTTTGGAGCCGAGCTTGCTCAGAGACTTCGAATAGGCTTCCTCTATTTGTGCCCTGGCAAGGATTAGTGTTGGTGGTTTGATGACAAGGGCACTCTCCCCCTTCGGATGACTCACCGCTCACGAAACCATTCGGAGATCTCCTCGAATAACACTTTCCCATCTTTTAGGCGGGAGGAGAGGATATCGTACGCGGCTTTGGGCCGTTCATTCTGGGCAAGGCAAAGGTTGAGAGGGAAGATTTAGTATGGAGGTGGAAATACCAACGGAGAGCAAGGGGAAGCAGGGTCCATTTGAAGGTAGGTGGGTTGTAGTTGAACTAATTGGTTTACCAAAAATGCGTCCACGTAGCTCATTACTTCTGTCGCGGCAAGAAGAGATATCGATGGAGGGTCAACAACACAATACCCACCCTTTCGCAGAGTTGCCAGTGGGAGGGGAAGGTGATCGGAATTTGGGGGATGGAGAAAGGGGTGACACATTTGGTAAGGGTAAGCGGTTCCAAGAAGGGTTAGGCACTGGTATCCACTTCTGGTATCGAGGTGGATGGGGAATTGTGAATGAAAGGGGTAAGTTTCTTGGGCGGGTTACCAAGCGACCATTGGTAGCTTAAAAATAGCCTTAATTTTGTCATTAATCACTTGCCCATATTTAGACTTGGATCGTCCAAATTTGCAGTGGTCAGTTAGATCTAGATACCCTGAATTAGCGTAATGTATTCCACCTTGCACATGATGGGTATAATACCATTTGATGGAGGATTTGAATCACCCATTCATTAGCTAGAGCCATTTGTACAGAAAATTGGTTCATGTTACCAACTCATTGTACCTGATCATACACATACATATATATATATATATGAATACATGTTCATGTGTGCTGGTGGTTCAAGCACTTGATTAACTTGACCACTTGCATCATAGCCCATGAATCCTAGTATAACATACCTACACTCCTTGCTGGGATATACTTCAAAGATTTGATCAGGATATCATGTAATCAGGACATGCTGACTCAAAGGTGTCCAAAGGCCTCCAAAATTTGCCACATGCTCTAGCAACCTTTTTAAGCATATTAATGCATTGCTTCTGCCAGGATCATGTAAATTTATATATAATGCTGCTATATTCAACACATTTTAAATGTGATAACAAATTAACCTACTGGATTACTGAGTTGCATCCATTATTTGATGTAAAAATTTGTATTTCCACCTAAATATTCACCTAACTTGGTCACTTAGATCATCACCTTCAAATCCTAGAGAATACTGACCAAATTCCTTGTCAGGATTTACTTGGAATATTTTCACCAAAGTATCAGGTACCCAGAACATGAAAATTCTCAAAGTTGTCCAAACAGCCCCAAACTTTGCACACATGTTCTTGGAACCTTCCTTAACCTATTCTATGTGTTTGTAATGCCAAGACCATGTAAAAGTATAAATACTACTTTTACATTCAATAAATCATTAAGAGAAAACCACATAATCTACTTGTCCTCCCAATCACTTCCAATATCTCCAGACTCTTACAACAGGTTATGAGCCCCAAGCTGTCACTCTCTGCAATGTCTACTACTGCTATTACTGGAATTTTTCCCTCTGCTAAAAAGTTGGATGGCTCTAACTACCAAGTATGGAAGGTGAAGATGAAGATGCTGCTACAAGAAAGAGGCCTTTGGGATATTGTCATGGGAGAAGAATGCCTCCCTAAAAACATGGGAGAGGAAGCCTTAAAGTACCAGAAGAAAGAACAAAGTGCCTTTAACTGCATTTGCCATAATGTTAAAGACAAATTGCTAATTAAATGCTCAAGAGCAAAAACGGCAAAGAATGCCTGGAAGGCATTAGAAGACACCTACCAGTCATGTTCAGCTGCTAAAAAAATGTATCTGAGATGAAAATTCTTTACTACAAAGATGCTGCCAGGAGAAGAAATGAAAAATCTTATTAACAGAATTACCCTGCTGGTACATGAGATGGAATCTGTGGGCGTACCAACTACTGATGAAGATGTGATAGTTACCATTCTGAATAGCCTGACAGACAAGTTTCAGGGCCTTGTATCAGCCCTAGAGTCCAGAACTGAAGATTTGACCTTAAATTACGTATATGGAAGGCTCCTGGATGAAGAATTAAGAAAATCAAGCGCCAATAAGAAGGAAGAAGAAAATGCTTTAATAAGCATTGATAACCAACAAAGGAGGTACCCAAGACCCTACAAAGGCAACAGCAACCTGTTTTGTAACTACTGTAAAAGGAAAGGACACACATCAGACCAATGTCTCAAAAAGAAAGATAATCAGCAAAAGAAGCCTGAATATAGAAATGCTGCAACAACTGAAGACAGACTATTCATATCTGCACTAAATATGACCACAAACAAGGATTCTCAGATGTGGTATATTGACTCTGGAGCTTCTCAACACTTTACACACCAAAAAGAACTTTTTACCCAATATCAAGAAATTCCAATTAAGAAGGTTTTCATGGGTGACAATAGAACACTTGATGCAGTGGGAGAAGGAACTATCCAAGTAAACCTTAGAAGCAGTGAAGGAAGCCATACACTGACCTTTAAAGAAGTACTCTATATACCAGAAATAGCCAAGAACCTACTATCTGTAAGCAAGGTCACAGCGGAAGGACTCAGTTTCAGTTTTGACAATTCTGGATGCAGGATCACTGACCAAAATGGTGCCCATATTGCTTCAGGCATCAGAGATCCAAATCTATAAAAGTTGACTTATATTCCATCATACTTGGAAGCCAATATAAGTAACTTAATTGAAGAAACACCAATGCTTTGGCACAGGAGATTTGGACACATCAATTTTGATTATTTGCGTAAAATGATCAAAGATCAGCTAATATCTGGAGTGAAAACTGATCCCCCAGCTAATTTGGAGCACTGTGAAGCCTGCATATATGGGAAACAAGCCAGACAACCGTTCAAGAGCTCTGGGTTAATCAAAACTAAGAAAAAATTAGAGCTAATTCACTCAGATCTGTGTGGACCTATGCAAAATTTATCCTTAGGCAGGATAAAGTATTTAATCACTATTATTGATGGTGATACAAGATACACATGGGTCTACTTCATGGAGAGAAAGGAAGAAGCTCTGTCTAAGTTCAGGGAGTTTAAAGCCATGGTGGAGAGAGAAACTGGTGAAAAAATCAAGAAAATATGCTCTGACAATGGTGGAGAACATATCTCAAAACTATTCATCCACTTCTGCAAAATTCATGGGATAAAGCAAGAGACTACTCTACCATACTCCCCACAGCAAAATGGAGTAGTGGAACAAGCTAACAGATCAATAATTGATATGGCAAGATCTATGATCTGTGATCAAAAATTATCCTACGATTTTTGGGCGGAATCAGTTGCCACTGCTGTATACCTTCAAAATAGGAGTTATAACAGAATACTTTGTGATTCTACTCCATTTGAAGCATGGTATGGATACAGACCAAGTGCAGAATATCTAAGAATATTTGGGTGTACAGCAGATGCCAAATAACTGGCTGGAAATCAGTCAAAATTTGAGCCAAAAAGTGTAAAATGCATATTTTTGGGCTACTGCAATGAGAGTAAGGCATACAGACTCTACAATACCAAAGCAAAGAAGCTGATCAAGTCCAGGGATGCATTGTTTGATGAAAATTCCTAATTTAGACAAAAAATGACATCAGATGATGACAAAAATTTGATCTCAAATCCACCAATTGTTGGGATTGAATCAGAGCAAAACAATGAAAATTTTTTCACTCCAGAGGACTCTACAACCGTGGTTCAGCCATAATCAGTGCCCAGGAATATCCCAGAAGTGATCGTTCCAGTATCAAATGCCTGGTGATCCAATTGGACAAGAAATAGCCCAAATTACTATATCAATTAGGGTACAAACTTAGCCTATGCCGATTCAGTCCATATTTATAAACCCCAGACTGTAAAAGAGGCCCTAAATAGCCCTCAGACAAAGTTTTGGAGATCTGCAATGACTGAGGAATATCAGGCCCTGATGGAAAATCAAACTTGGGACTTAGTCAAATTACCAATCAACCAAAAATCAATTGGATGCAGATGGGTTGTCAAGACAAAATACAAGGCTGATGGTACAATTGAAAGATACAAAGCAAGACTTGTAGCCAAAGGATACTCTCAAACAAAAGGACTTGACTATACTGAGACCTTTGCACCGGTAGCTAAGTTTAATTCCATCAGGTTAATTTTGGCTATTGCAGCCAAATATAAGTTTTTTATTCATCAAATGGATGTAAAAACTGCATTTTTGAATGGAAAACTTGATGAGGACTTGTATATGGACCAGCCTGATGGGTTTGTTGACCAAGATAACCCCCATTTGGTCTGCAAGCTTAAAAAGTCACCATATGGTCTCAAACAATTACCAAGAGCCTGGAATTGCAAGATAGATTCTTATCTGGAATCTTTGAGTTTCAAAAGAAGTAATGCTGACTATAGTATATATTATAAGCCAGATAGAGCAAATCCAGCTCTATTAGCTCTATATGCGGATGATCTTATTATAGCCACCAATAACCTAGCAACATTGGAAGAGACTAAATTCAGCCTATCTAAAGAGTTCAAGATGTCCAATCTAGGAGAACTCAGTTACTACTCAGGGATTAAGTTCTCCATAGACAGAAGTACCCAGACTATCACCCTAAGCCAATCCAAGTATATTCAAGATGTACTAAAGAAGTACCAAATGGAAGACTGTAAACTGGCAGCTACCCCAATGGAGACAAACCTTAACTTGGTCAAAACTCAACCAAATCAAGAGAGCTTGGTGCCATCTGAAAGCCCTGACTTTCCTTATCAATCTATGGCTGGCAGTCTGATGTATATCATGCTTGAAACACGTCCAGATATCTCATATTCATTGGTAGTTGTCAGCCAACATAATCAGAACTATGGATCTGATCATATTGCAGCAGTTAAGCGGATTTTTAGATACCTAAAAGGAACTGCTGATATCTGCTTAAGATACACTTATAAGGATTCAGAACAGGATCTTGTGGGATACTCTGATGCTGATTGGGGACAATATTTAGAAGACAGATGATCCACCACAGGATACACCTTTCTTTACTGTAAAGGAGCAATTTCATGGAATTCAAGAAAGCAACCAACCATAGCACTTTCACTACAGAGGCAGAGTATATGGCAGCCTGTGAAGTTACAAAAGAAATAATGTGGTTAAGAAAGCTTTTTACAGATTTAGGCCTATGTCAAAAAACGCCCATTACTTTATTTCAAGATAATCAAGGATGTATACAACTAGGTAGAAATCAAACTTTTCATGCTAGAACCAAGCACATAGATATTAGACATCATTTCATACATGAAGCTATAGAGAACAACTTAGTTAGCTTAGTTACTGTCCTACAGATGAAATGATTGAGGACATATTTACCAAACCATTAGCTAGAGACAAGTTTGAATATCTTAGGTCAAAATTAGGACTAGTCAGTATGAACATTTAGCTGAGTGGGAGTGTTGTAGAAATTTGTATTTCCACCTAAATATTCATCTAACTTAGTCACTTAGATCATCACCTTCAAATCCTAGAGAATACTGACCAAGTTCCTTGTTGGGATTTACTTGGAATATTTGCACCCAAGTACCAGGTACCCAGAACATGAAAATTCTCAAAGTTGTCCAAACAGCCCCAAACTTTGCACACATGTTCTTGGGACCTTCCTTAACCTATTCTATGTGTTTGTAATGCCAAGACCATGTAAAAGTATAAATACTACTTTTACATTCAATAAATCATTAAGTGAAAACCACATAATCTACTTGTCTCCCAATCACTTCCAATATCTCCAAGACTCTCACAGCATTATTATCAATACTCTGGCAGCAGGCCATCAACCCCCTGATTGTACTCATAGCAGTCCCCAGTACTGATATAACTGAGCTCTTCCCTGTACCAAACAATTGCATCAATTCAACCACCAAATCTGGATGGCACAGAATCAGATGATAATAAAGGAAAGAGGCATTTAAGGTTTTGCAATGAGAGAAGCATGCACATCTAAGGATGTTAGAGAGGATGCTACAAAGTGTAGGAAGAGAAAATAAAGGACCTGACCTCAATGTGCATAATGTCTAATAAAAAAACTCTGATAATCCTGTCAAAGTATTGGTAAAATATCAAGATTCTGTGACTTACTGATATAAATGGCATCAAAACACTGTATAAAGAGTGTTAGGGTATGTTTGTTCACTGAAAGTCAAAGAACACATGGTAAAGTTTCTAACTTGGTCAGCTCCTAGGTTACTATTGATTGGTTCCTGGTCTTTTCTCTCACTTGCTAATCTTGGGCACTCATTCTGCAGATTTATTCTGGTGCACTGAGTGCTATTGTCTGTTTTTGGTCCCTATGAAAACTAATTTGGTCCGGCAGCTGAATCCAATCCAGATCAGCTGCCAGGATCCCATAGTATTTTCATTATAATCCCAGCAGCTTGAATTATTGACTCTCCATACAAGCTTAAGACAGGATTGTATTGGTATTTTTCTGATTTAACTGTGAAATAAAGCAAAAAAGATGATGGTGTTTCAGCAGTCTCTGAGCAGGTATTGCATGGAATTCTGATGGTCCTGATGCACTCTTCTTTTATTTGAGCAGACCTAGCCAGCCAATACATCCAATTGCATTTTATGGCTAGAAACTTGGCAGCATTCTGACAGCTCCATGGCTAACCTCTGCTGGCATTATTATGGCAGTACAGTGGCCCCTATGAAAGATTATTGTTATGATCCCATCAAAAGGCCGTCACAAAATTAAAGTCCCATGACTTAAAGGTACTGATCCCATCAGGACACTGTCTAGAGACCATTGAAAAATAATTGCACACCAGATTTCACAAAAAACTTAGTCAAGATTTTTGATCACAACAATGTACAAGTGGCTTTTGGTTGGTTCCCTGCCAATTTGCTCACTTTCTGATCCTGGATACTCTATTGCCTCCTACATTTGTGTGCATTGATTGGCTATTGCCTCTTTCTTACACTCCTTACTTCCTGACTTAACCATTTCTCTTACTTTTCATGCATACATATTGATTTATTTCTGTTGAAACTTCAATTGTACCTGAATTGCCAATTGTATTGACCTATACAAGTCCCTACACTCTACACTAACATTAAGCCCAACCCCACACTCAACAAGTAACTCCATTAAAATCCACTACTCAATAAGTATTTCTGCTGTAATGCTCTGGTCCCGCTACTTTGGCAGGAACCCCACGGCTTTCACCTCATCTGCCAGTCTTTGCATTAAATCCTTGTAATATACCAGTGCATTTTCATGAGCACTGCTCTTGAAGAAGTGCTGCAAACTCTTGGTGTGCCTATTGATGTTGCAAAATTTCACTGAAGGCATTGTGATAGTCTTTTGAGTTCTTGACATTGTAGCCTTGTCTGTCAGTGGGATCTCCACTCTGTCAACAATGAAGGATGTGGAGGCTGTGGTAGACAAGTTGCCTTTTTCTGCAAACTCATCTACCTTGCTGCAGTGTAGCTCAACTGGCTGTGCTTCCAACTCTTATAAAAACAGCTGTTGTCTTGTTGGTAAATCTTCTTTGCTATGAAGGGATTTTGTCTGTTCCAGGCTTGCAGTGTTGATTGGCAAGAACTGCAGTTTTTTTGCATGACTCCCTTTCTGAGGCTTGGGTAGACATTTCTCCCTTTACCTTTTCCTTTATTCCTGCCAGGTATTTAACTGCTACTTTGTCTGAGTGCTGCTTGTAAAGAACTATGTTTTCTCCTGGATAAATTCTGCTCTGACCCATCTGTTTTGTCCTGCTTGTCCCTTGCTGGCACTCTTCTGGTAACATGATGTCTCTTTTCAGCTTGTTTTGAGCTCTCAACTGTAGTTGTGACAGACTCCTGTAAGAGTGGCTGGTTTTTATCACTGCTAGGTCCTTCACTGCCACTTTGAATGAGTGCTGCTTGAGTTGTTCTACACTTTTTTCTTGATAAATGTTGTGCTGGTGCATTTGTGTCTGCCTGCTTGTCCCTAATTGGCACTCTTCAAGCTACTTGATGTCTCTTTAACACTTGTCTGGAGCTTTTGGCCCTGCTTGTAACAGCTCTTGAGGAAGCTGCTGGCTTTTAGCCATGGCACCCGTGTTCTTCTGACTTTGATAGTATCTGTCATTCTTAAGATACTTTCCTAGCATACAAATACTGGCCCAAAATCCATTTGCCCAGCTGAACCCAGGATAATGCTCATGGAACAAGTCAAGTACATTCTGCTTGGCCTTGAGTTCCTGATGGTCCCATGGTATGCCAGCCTTGAGGTAATGGTGTGCAAGACTTCTGATGGCTTCTTGAATATTAGCCCACTGTTCATTGTTGCACTCAATGGCTTCACAGATCTTCAATGTCTTTGATTTTTAGGCTTTGGTATAAACACCACATTTTCTCCCTCCCACACTGTGATAGGTTTTTCTGTGGGCTTTATCTTTGGCACTGTTGTCAAAGACTGTTTGCTGTTCCTCTGCTGATATGTTGGGAAATGGCTCAATTCTTGGCTGTGACATTGTGCTACTGGAGATCCTTCTTTGCAGCAAAGATACAGCTTTCTCTACCTGGGATGATGATTGCTCAGCATCTATTATTTGCTTGTCCTGTTATTACCAACATTTTCTTACCAGCCAGTTGATACTTCTGTATTAGCACCTGGCTGTCTTTGTCACCTTGCACCAACTGAGTCAGGTGAGCTTTTGACACCTTTAGGCTCACCTCAGCCTTCTGAATATGGCACACAGAGTGATAGCTCTGACAAAGAAGGTCCACTGATGGATTTTGAACCTATCTCCCCTAACAACAGTACCATGCATGAGCCCAGTCAAATCCCTGTATGTAATGATCATTGGGAGTCATATGTGGATATTGTAACAGATAGTTATATGTATATAGTTTTGCAATAAGTATAAATACCTTGTTACAACTCAATAGACTTGTTCTGTTGGATAGTGCCACATAGTGCCAGCCTGTTTATAGTGCCAGATTGATCTGGCACTCTACGGCACTATCTGGCACTATAATTTCTACCATGATGCCAGTGGTATGATACAGTTACTGGTAATTTTACTCAATCTTACTTATGTTGCTCAGAATAGTGCTTTCCTTGCTTTATTTACTCTTCATAATGCTCCAGACACATATCTCTCAGTGGATGTCTTCTTGTATGAACATACTGTGCATTAATAAGTATCTTAACTATTTTACCTATTCTGCTGTTTTCTCCTATATATGACTTTCCTCTGTATTTACCTGCCAATATGCTGAATCTCTTCAGATATCCAAATGTGTGCTCTACCCTTACTCTGAAATGATTAAATATCTCATTGTAGAGCTTCTGCCTCCTGCTAAGCACACCATTCCTTGGCTTCCTATAAGCTGTAATACATCCTAATCTCTGACAATCCTCTCCTATATAGGCTAAGTCTGCCATACATTTCTCCCCTCTACTGAATTCAGGATGATTCTCTACCCAGAGTACTTTGTCATGCCTACTTCCAGCAAATGGCCCACTAAACCAGATGATGTTACCCTCAATGTCAGACAGTGCTTGAAACTTCACACAGTGTGCCTTGTACTTGCCAGAATAAAAGTGCCTCTGCCCTCTAGAAGGTCTATTAATCCTCACTGGGAAGGTATCTAAAATACTCCTGATATGGAACCTGTTGCTGAACACTCTGGGATATGGAAGTCTATTGGAGCTTCTGAACCTAGTATTCCAAGCTTGCTCTAAGTTATTCATACCCTCTGCAAGGTGGTTCTCCATTGCTGTCAGCTGGGAATGAAAGCTTCTAGGACTTTTGTTGCCATGGATTGTGGGATGAAACCTTGTAGGGCAATAGTTCTTGTAATAGCAGAGAAGCTTAACAAGGGATCTCCTTGAGCAGATTGGGGTTGATGGTCCACAGTACTCAGTATAGATCTCCTCCAGTGTGTCAAAAGGAAATCCAGTGGTAGTGATGGGATTGATGAGAAAAGACCATTCAGATGAGTAAGTCATATTAAAACTGGTGGATGATTGTATGGAGGCGGTTTGAATCGATTCGGCGCGATCTGCGTTATTTATCTGATTTTTAACACATTATGGTTAAATCTCCATCAATTGCCATGTATCCCATCATTATGTCGCAAAAATCATCTGCAATCAATGCCTTGGTACTTTTATTGATGCTTTAGGCATAGGTCTATAATCAAATAGGAAATCTGCAATTGTGCAATCTGATCCGTGTCAACGCAATCCAAGATGCATCATGCATAATATATGGAAAATTCAACAATCACTTTAGTTTTCATATATATTTCATATAAGACCAGGTTGATGCCAATATACTGCTGTATAAGTATCCAAATCCGTTGCTATGGTCCCCATACCAAGCCTCAACTCATCTTTAGTACAACCCAGACAAAACCCATCCCCCAGCTCACAAGCGCGGTCCGGACCAGAAAAGTTGATGTTGGATCCGTTCAAGTTCTTGCCAAATGATTTTAGTATGGTCCAAGTGTCTATGATGAGCCTTCATACAGATATTTGGGCACTACTGATTAATCTAGCAGAACTAGATACCTCAGAGAGTCAACAAAGATGGAAGAATTTGAGTAGGAAGCTGTGGCATGAGTTCTACATCAAGATGCCAGCCAATGTATGTAAAAAGATATATAACAAGACAAGTATTGAAATCAAGAATGAGCTGAGAGTGAGGGGATTTGACAAAGAAGCCGCGCGGGAACAATTTCGCGCGCAATTTGCACAGTACGGGCTGGACATGTCTGTTTGTGCCTCAACTTTGGGAACCAAAGAGATTTTGAATGAGTTTTTGCCTCAAATGACTAATGTACTACATGATATATTAATAGAGCTAAGTGGCTTCTGAGAGCAATATACACAGGACTCATCCAGGCAACAGCTCCAAAGTATCAGACAGATGGTAAGTGAATACCTTGAGGAATCAGATGGTGAGCTTCAGGAGGAAGAATACAGACCACAAGCAACATTGTCCAGATTGATCCAAAAAATTAATTCCAAATAAAATTCGAAAATTTTTCGCTAATCCGGTACTAGTTGCCAAATTTGAAAAATCGACATGATCGATAACACATTTCGCACTAATCCACATTTTGTCTGGTGCAAAAAATTAATTTTCGTAAAAAGATCGAAAATTTTTCGCTAATCCGGTACTAGTTGCCAAATTTGAAAAATCGTCAAAATCGATAACACATTTCGCACTAATCCACAATTTGTCTGGTGCAAAAAATTAATTTTCCAAAAAATTCGAAAATTTTTCGCTAATCCGGTACTAGTTGCCAAATTTGAAAAATCGTTGAGATCGATAACACATTTCGTACTAATCCACATTTTGTCTGGTGCAAAAAATTAATTTCCCAAAAAATTCGAAAATTTTTCGCTAATCCGGTACTAGTTGCCAAATTTGAAAAATCGTTGAGATCGTTAACCAATTTCGTATTAATCCTTATTTTGTCTGGTGCAAAAAATTAATTTCCCAAAAAATTCGAAAATTTTTCGCTAATCCGGTACTAGTTGCCAAATTTGAAAAATCGTTGAGATCGTTAACACATTTCGTACTAATCCACATTTTGTCTGGTGCAAAAAATTAATTCTCCAAAAAGATCGAAAATTTTTCGCTAATCCGGTACTAGTTGCCAAATTTGAAAAATCGTTAAGATCGATAACACATTTCGTATTAATCCTTATTTTGTCTGGTGCAAAATATTAATTCCCCAAAAAATTCGAAAATTTTTCGCTAATCCGGTACTAGTTGCCAAATTTGAAAAATCGTTCGAATTGTTAACCAATCTCGCATTAATCCTTATTTTGTTTAATGCAAAATATTAATTTATTAATAAATTCGAAAAAATTTCGCTAATCCGGTACTAGTTGCCAAATTTGAAAAATCGTTAAGATCGTTAACCAATTTCGTATTAATTCTTATTTTGTCTGGTGCAAAATATTAATTCCCCAAAAAATTCGAAAATTTTTCGCTAATCCGGTACTAGTTGCCAAATTTGGAAAATTGTCAAGATCGATAACACATTTCGCACTAATCCACAATTTGTCTGGTGCAAAATATTAATTCTCCAAAAAATTCGAAAATTTTTCGCTAATCCTGTACTAGTTGCCAAATTTGAAAAATCGTTTAAATCGTTAACCATTTTCGCATTAATTCTTATTTTGTCTAGTGCAAAAAATTAATTTTCCAATAAATTCCGAAAAAATTCGTTAATCCGATATTAGTTGCCAAATTTGGAAAATCGTTTAAATCGTTAACCAATTTCACACTAATCCAATTTTTGTTTGGTGCAAAATATTAATTTCGCAAATAAATTCGAAAATTTTTTGCTAATCCTGTACTAATTGCCAAATTTGAAAAATTGTTTAAATCAAAAGCATATTTCGCACTAATCCTTATTTTGTCTGATGCAAAATATTATTTTATTAATAAATTCGAATTTTTTCTCGCTAATCCTATCTTAATTGCCAAATTTGAAAATCGTTAAGATTGTTAACCAATCTTGCATTAATCCTTGTTTTGTCCTATGCAAAATATTATTTTATTAATAAATCCCCATTTTTTCTCGCTAATCCTATCTTAGTTCCCACCCTTTGAACCCTTGTCTACATCCCCTGAATCTTTCTCACCCTCCCCCACGTTAACTTAAAAACCCTTTTTAAAATCTCTCGCATGAATATTTATTTTTATTTCTTACCCTCCCCCACGTTAACTTAAAAACCCTTTTAAAAATCTCTCGCATGAATATTTATTTTTATTTCTCCCATCCTTCACAAAATATAACTTTTATCTCAAAGTTTATACTCACGCTACCCCCCTTCACCCTAATCCCTATTCGCCAACGGAAAAGATTCTATAATCCTATCGACAAACATCTGACTTAACTGTATTCTAAGCCTTCCCTGGCTCTTGTCCTTATACGTTAACGTAAATATAAGCGCCGGTCTCGTCATCGCATTGCTTATCTCACGTATATCCATCTGCTTCTGATTCGTATACGCCGCACTATAAATCGTCCCATCGTTTGATTGTATTAATCTCGCATACAACAACGATTTATCATCCAAATCCACTATCGGTACCTTTATGTTATCCACACTTATCCCCGACTCATCTGACACCTTCTTCAACACTACCCCCAACATCTTATACAACTCTACGTGATACGGATTGTCCCCCTTTAACGTAAACATCGCCGTCGTATGGTTCGTCTCTACCCTCTTCTCTCCCTGTCCAAATTTCTCCTTCTCTACCCCCTTGCAAAAAATTAACCCTTCCTGATTCCTTAATGTCGTAACACACAAATCTTTTGGCTCGGTATATCCTTCGTACGTATACATCACAGATCTACGCATGTAGGGCCCACCTGTCGCTACTGCCTCCGACAAAAATATCTTAGACTCATCAAACGATTCTGGTGTCACCCAGTTAATGGATTGGATCTTTGGTAACATGATAGTTTGTATTTACTGTACGAAACCAAGATAAGTCCAGGTTTAATTTTATCCTTTTCAACTCATTACATTTGATGTTATTACTTTGAATTATATCTCGGCTCTCCCTCCTTGTTCTACCACTCATATCCATCAGGTTATCATGCACCACTCTCTCTTCCACGCCCGTACCAACATCCTACAAAAATTTTTCGACAAATATGGTTTCGATGCTAACATCTCCCACTCCCACACTTACGTCTTACAAAAATTCGAATCTAAGCTCAAGGAAAAATTTGGTCATGACATAAAATTTATCCCCCCTAAAATTCACCCCGATGATGCAATCGTTTAACGTATAACTTACGAAGGACATTACATGCACCACAACAGCCGACTCGTCTGCAAACTCCCCCTTATTAACCACAGAGGATACTACATCATCGATGGCATCGAACGTGTCCCCCTTATTCAAGAATTACGCAACATCTTTATCCCCTACGTCTCCGCCGCTGATAATGTCGTCTCCTGCGAAACCCGCTTCCGGGGCTCCCTTCTCCCATTACGTGTCTGCGTTAAAAATTCCGTTGACCTTTATCTAGACGTCTCCTCCACCCACAAAGATCTTAATGGTGTTAAGCGCTTGTCCGTCTATTGGATCATGAACAATCTCGGTTTCGACTTCGGTAAAATTTACGAAATACTCGCCCTCCTCGTCGCCAACCGTTCTCACGTAAATACTTTCTCCACCATCTTCTTGGCCTCCATGACCGAATCTGAAAACACCATCTCCCCCGAAGATCTACACGTTCTAGAATCCAAATATTTCCCCATGCAAGATAAATATAGCGTCGTCTATACCCTCGGCCTGTTATCTTATCTCGCCCTTATGACCTCTATGGATCTTCTCCAACCCATGGATCGTGATGATTATGGTAACAAACTCGGCAAATCTTCCAATATCCTTTTAGACCAAATCTTATCTCGTGCCATCAAACTCTCTGACACCGAAAGTCGTCTGCAAACTTTTTTGGAGGATGAACTCTTTACCATGCTTAAAGAAGGTCAACAAATTATACACGGCAAAATCTATTCCAAAATGGTTAACTTGGTCTCGCGCAAATCCACCATCGACGAACTCTCCATGGTTCGCAAAATTATCGTCCCCTGTGACGAAAACACTTCTAACATTCACATGCGAGCCATTCACCCCAGCCAGTTGGGTTACGTCTGTCTCTGCGAAACCCCCGAAGGCAAAAACGTCGGTATTATCAAACATCTCGCCCTCACTTGTTTGCTCTCTACCATCTCCGATGAAAAATTTTTCGAAGCTCAAACTTGGTTAAAAAATAATTTATCCTACGACGATTGTGACGTCAAACATCCTGTCCTCTTAGACGGGTACATCATCGGCTTTTATGGTGGCACCTTGGCACATCTTCGAAACACACTCAAACAAATTCATCCCATGATCTCTGTCCTCTATTACAAACCCATCCCCAGAATTATTTACATCAAAACTTCTTCCGGCCGATTTATGAGACCACTTTTTAAACTCTCTGGCACACCTATAGATTGGAACGAATTAAATTCTCTCTCCTGGGATTCTCTTTTAGAAACTGGCAAGATAGAATTCGTCGATCCTGATGAACAATCCCAGATCACCCTGGGTGACATCGGATATCATGGACACCATCCTACGTATACTCACATGGAAATTCACCCCTGGGTTATGATGGGTATTCCTGCCTCTATGGTCCCCTATGCCAACCACAACCAGTCTGCGCGTAATGTCTTTGCTTCTGCCATGATCAAACAAGGTATGCAACTTTACTCCCCTTCTACCATTACTTCTGGTGATACAAACTTTTTGGAATATGCCCAGGTGCCATTGGTCGATACATTTGTTTATGATCTATTAAAAATGGACGAACAACCCAACGGGGTTAATTTGGTCGTGATGATACAATCTTATACCGGATATAACCAAGAAGATGGTGTTATTATTTCCAAATCTGCCGTTGACCGCGGTTTGTTTCGATCTTTTACCCGACATGTCAACGTTTGTGAACTTTTGGGTGACGAATCTGAAATTATTGTAACCGGGGAAATGTTTGATGAAACTAAATATGTAAATGGTATTCCAAAGGTTGGTGGCGTACTGGAAGATGGTGACCTATTATGTACCGTAGTTGATGGAATTACCGAAAAGAAAATTCGGGTCGTCAAATGTGATAAAGGTAGGGTCACCGAGGTCTCACATTCTAAACGCCGGCACGTCAAGGTTATCACCAATTTTCATAAATACATCGAAGTTGGTGACAAAGTTGCTTCTAGACATGCGCAGAAAGGTGTCGTCACGATTATTCTGCCACAGGAAAATTTGCCATTTACGGAAGATGGTATCGTGCCTGATATAATTATTAATCCGCATGCTATTCCTGGACGTATGACGATTGGGCAACTTTTGGAAGGTTTGGTTGGTAAAGATTGTTCTATACATGGATATACGAAAGATGGAACGCCATTTACGGCTGATGAGGATATATTTAATTTCAAGGATGATGCCGAGTATGTGTACAACGGAATGTACGGTAATATGATACAAGAACCTGTCTCTGTTGGAGTCGTGTATTATTTAGCGCTTAAGCATCAGGTTAAGGACAAAATTCACGTCCGAATTCCTTCTGGTCCAAGAAGTTCTTTTAGTGGCCAACCTGTCTCAGGAAGATCCAAAGGTGGCGGTTTAAGATTCGGAGAAATGGAAATGGATTGTTTGATTGCCCATGGTGCCTCAGATACAATGCATAATATTATTGCGCAAAGCGATATGGAAAAGGTTGGGTGGTGTGAAAGTTGTGAAATAATGCTCCCGATCTCACATCTGTCGTGTCCTGTTTGCAACGGACAAACTATAAATAAAGAAGTTTCCCATTCGTTGATATCGTTCTCTCACATTATGGCTTCTATGAATATCAGTATGAAATTAAAATAATTTTTTACATCTGTTTGGCGAAATATTTTTTTAAAACTTTTTTTTGTTCTAGCCAAACTTTTTGGGAAACTTTTTTGTTTGTCGAACGTCCCAACCCTAATTCCTGCACTTATGACATTTATATATAAACCTTTTTTTTTACTTGCGACTAAACTTCTCTGAACCTTTTTTTGCTCTAGCCAAACTTTTTGGAACAACTTTTTGGAAAAACTTTTTGGGAAACTTTTTTGTTTGTCGAACGTCCCAACCCTAATTCCTGCACTTATGACATCCTACGTACATACTTTTTTACTTGCGACTAAACTTCTCTGAACCTTTTTTTGCTCTAGCCAAACTTTTTGGAACAACTTTTTGGAAAAACTTTTTGGGAAACTTTTTGTTTGTCGAACGTTTTAACCCCAGTTTCTGCACTTATGACATCCTACGTACATACTTTTTTACTTGCGACTAAACTTTTCTGGACCTTTTTTTTGCTCTAGCCAAACTTTTTGGAAAAACTTTTTGGAAAAACTTTTTGGGAAACTTTTTGTTTGTCGAACGTCCCAACCCTAATTCCTGCACTTATGATATCCTACGTACATACTTTTTTACTTGCAACTAAACTCTTCTGAACCTTTTTTTGCTCTAGCCAAACTTTTTGGAAAAACTTTTTGGGAAACTTTTTGTTTGTCGAACGTTTTAACCCCAGTTTCTGCACTTATGACATCCTACGTATAAAAAAATATCTTTCAAGCTTTGTTAAAACTTTTTAATTACCGATATCCGCCTCCTAATTGTGTAAACTATGATGTTCATCGTATAAAAATATCTTCAAGCTTTGCTAAAACTTTTTAATTACCTGTGTCAACATCCCAATTGTGTAAACTATGATGTTCATCATATAAAAATATATCTTTCAAGCTTTGTTTAAACTTTTTAATTACCTATGTCAGCCTCCTAATTGTGTAAACTATGATGTTCATCCTATAAAATCTCTGGTTGGCGAATAAATTTTTTTAACTCTTTATTTTTCAAACGTTCCAACCCTAGTTGCAGCATTTATAACACATCCTATATACAAAAATATATCTTTTAACTTCGTGAAGAAAACTTTTTTAAACTTTTTTATTTTCCGAATGTCCACCATCCTAATTCCTGCATTTATAACACACCCTATATAAAAATATATCTTTTTAACTTCGTGAAGAAAACTTTTGGCAAAAATATTTTTTAAAACTTTTTTTTCTTCCAACTGTCAACCAGCTAGTTGTGGCAACAACGACATATTAACTCTAACAAATCTGATTCGCGAAAATATTTTTAAAAACTTTTTTTCCTTTCAACCGCCAACATCATAATTGTAGCAACAGCGCTATCCATCTTATACAAAATCTGATTCACGTAAATATTTTTTAAAACTTTTTTCTCTTCCAACCGCCAACATCTTATTTGTATAACTAACGACACCCATCATATACAAAATCTGATTCGCAAAAATATTTTTTTAAACTTTTTTCTCTTCCAACCGCCAACATCTTATTTGTATAACTAACGACACCCATCATATACAAAATCTGATTCGCGAAAATATTTTTTAAAACTTTTTTCTCTTCCAACCGCCAACATCCTAGTTGTATAATCAACGCCATACATCTTATACAAAATTTTATTTTTAAAACTTCTGGCAAAAATATTTTTTAAAAACTCTTTTTCTCTTCCAACTGCCACCATCTTATTTGTATAACTAACGCCATGCATCTTATACAAAATCTGATTCACGTAAATATTTTTTTAGAAACTTTTTTCTCTCGGATATAATTTTTTGTTTGACGAAAATACTTTTGGAAACTTTTTATCTTATATACAAATTTTGGTTTAAAACTTTTTGCAAGAATACTTTTGGAAACTTTTTATCTTAGATATTTTTTTTGTTTGACGAAAAAACTTTTGGAGACTTTGGAATTTAACCTCGAATAACCCTTTAAGTATGTTAATCCTACACTTACAACAAATTTTAAAATCGGCTTGAAGATATCTTTTTTTAATCCTCAACCCAAAATCATATTAAAAAGCAACTTACGCGCGTAACTATTTCACAAATGTTAAATTAAACCTTTTGGTTGTTGATCCTATACTTATAAAGTTTTTAATCGTCTTGAAAGTCTTTTTGTTTTTAATTCTAAACCCAAATTCAAGTTCTAAACCAACTTACGCGCGTAAATTTTTACAAACTTTGGGATTTTATTTCGAAAAACCCTTTTCGTTTACTAATTCTATATTTACAAACAAATTTAAAAATTCTTAAAGCGTAAATATATCTTTTTATTTTTTAAATCCAAATTCATCCTAATAACCAACTTACGCGCGTAAATTTTTGGCCCGATTATTTAATTGCTAATCCTATACTTATAAACAGATTAAAAAAATCTTAAAACGTAAATATTTTTTTTTTAACCCGAATTCAAGTTCTAAACCAACTTACGCGCGTAAAAATTTGACCCAATTATTTAATTGCTAATCCTATACTTGTAAACCAAATTTTAAAAACTCTTAAAACGTAAATATTTTTTTTAAACCCAAATTCATCCTAATAACCAACTTATGCGCGGGAAAATTTGACCCAATTATTTGGTTGCTAATCTTCTACTTATAAACAAATTTAAAAAACTTTTATAACGCAAATATTTTTTTTAAACCCAAATCGGAGTTAAAAAACAACTTACGCGCGTAAAATTTGGATAAACGTTTGACCAAACCTATATGGTTGCTAATCCTATACTTATAAACCAAAATATTTAACGTAAATATATCTTTTTATTTTTTAATCCAAATTTAAACCCATGAACCAACTTACGCGCGTAAATTTTGACAAATCTCGGACCAAACCCTTTGGCTGTTAATCCTATACTTATAAACCAAAATATTCTTAAAGCGTAAATATATCTTTTTATTTTTTAATCCACATTGGAGCTAATAACCAACTTACGCGCGTAAATTTTGACAAATCTCGGACTAAACTCTTTTGTTGTTAATCTTCTACTTATAAACAAAATTTAAAAAACTTTCAAGCGCAAATATTTTTTTTTAAATCCAAATTAAACCTATGAACCAACTTACGCGCGTAAATATTCGACAAATCTCGGACTAAACTCTTTTGCTGTTAATCCTATACTCATAAACAAAATTTTTAAAACTTTCAAGCGTAAATATTTTTTTTAAACCCAAATTCGAGCCAAAAACCAACTTACGCGCGTGCAATTTAAGTAGTGATTTGAATATAAGGAATTTATCAAGATACAGTGATATTAGTCAAACTGTCATTAGTTCATAAAGAGGATCAGAATTTATACCTTTGTAGAAGTAACACAGCTGCCACACTTAGTAAGGAGGGTTTCTTAACATTCAGGAGCATTTTGTAACAGCTACAGGGTTAGTACAGAATGTTTGGTAAAAAGTGTTAATTTGATCTTCACTGCAGGGGAATAATCATAGGATCATTGATGTGAAGAAACTGGCAAGGTTAGGGCTGCCAATAAGTCCTACAGTGACCATGACTAGTCTAGATATGTTAAGTTTTTAGCTGCTGAATGATACCAAATAGTCCAGTATTTCAACACTCCCCCTCAACTGAATAATTTCTTAATCCTGATTTCTCTCAGAGATATCTCAAATTGTGGTCTAGCTAGGTGTTTCATCAATATATTTGCCACCATTTTGTCAGTTGGACAGTAAGTTAACTCTACTAAGTTATTTTCTACAGCTTCCCTAACAAAGTGGTGTTGTAATACTATGTGCTTAGTTCTGGCATGATTAGTAGAATTCCTAGCTATTGCAATACAGCTCTGATTATTTTTTAAATACATGTTGGTTCATCTGAATTGAAGCCTCAGTCTCTGAATAATTTCCATAGCCATATAGCCTCCTTAGTTGCTTTGCAAGCAGCCATATATTCAGCTTCAGCTATAGATAGGGCCACAGTTGGTTGTTTCTTGCAGTTCCAAGTAATAGAAGTACTAACATAAAGAAATACATACCCTTTTGCAATTTAAGAAGTGATTTGAATATAAGTAACCTATCAAGAAATAGTGATAATAGCTGATCTGTTGTTTATTAATAAAGAAGCTCAGTATTTATACCTTTGTAGAAGTAATACAGCTGTAGCACTAAGAAAGGAGGGTTTCTCAATATTCAGGAGCATTCTGTAACTGTTTCAGGGCTAGTACATAATAGAGAGTATTAGTGCTGATTTGATCCTGACTATAGGGGATTAATCATAAGATCATAGATCTGAAGAAAGGGGCAAAGTTAGAGCTGTAACTTAGTCCAACAGTGACCAAGACTAGTCCAGAATTGTTAAGTAAATTTTTAGCTGCAGAATGATACCAAATAGTCTAATATTTCAACATACTCAACAGTAGAGCAACTTTCAATTAGATCCCCATCCCAATCTGAATCACTATAACTATTGAATTTCAGCTTATTAGCTTCTCCAGAGAATTGCAGTACCATATCCATGGTACCTTGTAGATATCTTAAAATAGGCTTAACTGCTGTAATTTGATTGGATCCATAATTCTGCATAAACTGACTTTCTTTTCCAACTGCCATTGCAATATCAGGACATGTAGACACCATCAAGTACATCAGACTACCAACCATTAATTCACAAGGAAAGTTCTAGTCTATATTTGAGATGTTTTCACTTAAAACTTGCTAAGATTTACTCAATTTTAGATTATTGTCCATCTGGGTAGCTGCAGGCTAGCCATTTTCCATTTGGGAGCATCTAAGATTGTTGCTGATGTACTTGGACCGATTCAGCACAACTTTCTGTTTAGGTATGTCAGAATTCACTTCAATTCTAAGAAAATATCTCAATTTTCCAAGATCTTTCATCTCAAACTTGCTGAAGAGACCTGATTTTGTCTGTTTAAGTTCCTCCTGATCATCAGTAGCTATTATTAGGTTGTCCACATACAGAACTAGGATAATTAGACCTTTTTTGAGTGGTTTGACATATATTTCTGTGACAAGCAGTGGTACAAACAAACCCAACTTCCTCTAGATATGTGTCAATTCTGTTATACCATGCTCTAGGTGCCTGCTTAAGTCTATACAAAAGTTTTTTGTGTCTGCATACCTTATGGGGGCCATTCAGATTGGTAAAACCTTCTGGTTGCTCCATACGTTTAGTTTCTTGTAAATCCCCATTCAGAAATGCTGTTTTGACATCTATTTGGTGTGGATCTACACTGTGTACAGCTGCCAGGGCTAGAACTGTCCAAATGGAGTTAAACTTTGCAACCAGAGCAAATGTTTGCTTAAAGTCTATTTCCTGGATCTCAGAATAGCCTTTAGCCACCAATCTAGCCTTGTACTTATCAACAGTGTCATATGAGGTTATCTTGATCTTGTAGACCCAATTACATCCTATTGGCTCTCCCCAGCTTGGTAAATCTACCAGTTCCCAAATTTTTGCTTTGATCAGTGATTGATACTCCTCCTGTATGGCTTGTTGCCACAAAGTAGCATCTGGACTTTGCATTGCCTGTTCCAGATACTGAGATTTTGCACATAAGGCAAGATGAGCTTTGCCATGATCATTGGATGTCTGCCACCAGGATCCAGGGGAACTGGTAGAAATATCTGGTGTATCTGGCTGAGTTTGGTATGTATCTTCTTCATAGGTGTTGATTGCATCATTAGGCAGCTGGCCAATGATTGCTGTGGCTTTCTGATCTGAATTCTCCTCAAATACCACATTGCTGCTCTTGATTGGCTTCAGAATTTTGCCATCATACACTCTATAACCTTTGGTGTCAACACAGTACCCAAGAAAGATCCCTTCTCTACTCTTTGGTTCCAGCTTTGAGAGTTTTTTGTCAGGGATGTGATAAACAATATCACTGGCAAAGATCCTGAGGAGCTAAAGGTCTGATTTTTTGCCTGTATATGCTTCAAAGGGTGTAGAAGCATGTAGTGCTGTTGTTGCTCATCTCTTCTTGATGCATACTGTTGTAGCAACAGATTCAGCTCAAAGCTTGTAGTCCATTCCCTTTTCAAGTAGCATAGATCATCCCATGTCAGCTATCAATCTATTTGCACATTTTGCTACTCCATCTTGCTATGGAGTATGTGGAACAGTGGTCAGCTGAATAATACCAGTGGAAGTGCAGTATTTTCCAAGCTCATTTGAGCAGTATTCCTCTCCATTGACACTTTGACGTATTTTCAACTTAAACCCAGCTTATGTTTCTACCATATTCTTGAAGTGTTTGAACATCCCCAAAGCCTCATTCTTGGTTTGGAGGAAGTATACCCATGTATATCTTTTCTTGTCATCAATAAACATCATGAAGTATGTCTTGGCTCCAAAGGACAGTGTTCTCATGGGCCCACATATGTCTGAGTGTACAATAGCCAACATTTTGGTGTTGTTAATGCCTCTTGAGCTTGTGAAATGTTGCCTAGCTTGTTTGCCATATTAACATCCCTTAAGACATGCAGTTTGATCAGAATAGAGTAATTTTGGCCTAAAACAAACTCATTTTCATCAGTTAGCTCATTTTCTGTTCTCCAACATGTCCTACCCCCCTGTGCCATGTCTCCCAGTGAGTTGCATCAGCTTTAGCAATGTTGGCATACTCTGGTACAATGGGCTTGCATTGTAACATGTATGTATTGTGATCTCTGATTTCCAAAGCTAATTTTTGTCCATTTTCACTCAATATAGAGTAGTTCAGCTAACCAAAAACAAATTTCAGTCCCTGAGCATTTGCTTTACTGACTGAGAGTAGATTCTTAGCTATTCCAGGGATGTAGAGTACAGCAGTCAGTTTTGCTACTATAGCCCCTGAGATATCACTCATATTTAGTAGTATAGAACCACTTGTGGTAGCCCCCAGTGCAGAGTTGTGTCCCAGATAAACCTTTCTTATTGGAATAGCCTTCAAGTGGCCAAGCTACTCCTTTACACCGCAAATACGCTGTGATGCTCCAGAGTCAGTATACCACTCATTACTTTGGTTACTTGTACTCTCTTGTACAGTTACAAATAACTGCTCATAGTAATTGTATGGTTTGCCTGCTCCAGTTTCTGTTTTTTGTCTGCTTGTTTCTTCTTGCATTCTCTGGCCCAGTGTCCTGGCTTCTTACAGTAGTTACAGCAATCAGGTTTTCTTTGGTTTTGTTGCTTTCCCTTCTTTCCTGTGTGCCTCTCTGAGCTGTAAGAAGCATATTCATCAATTTTCTCTGCTTGATTGTTACATCTGAATTCTTCATGCAGAAGTCTTTCTTTGACATAGTCTAAAGTCAAGTTGTCTTCTCTGCTTTCAAAAGAAAGTATGAGTGGCTCATACTTGTCTGGTAGGCTGCAAAGCAGACAGAGTTTCTTTTTCTTCATCTGGCTTCTTCCTCCTGTTCAAGAATTTTGGTTTTAGATAATGCTTGCTCAATACAGATTTTACTCTAAAGATCTTCTCTGAGGATTTCCATGCTGCTTTGGCAGTATTTGAAGCATGGATTTGTCCAATGAAGGAATCTTGCAAATTGATACATATAGCATTAATGGCCTTTCTCTCATTCTCTTAAAACTTCTCCACTTCTTCTGCTGTTCCCTTGGGCTCAACTCCTTTTCCTATTACTATATTCCAAAGCTTTCTTTTCTCAAGGTGGATCTGCATCTTGATTCTCCAAAGTCTGTAAGTCTTCTCATCAAACCACTTTTTTACAGGGAAGATGTTTGAGTTCTTCTGTTAGCTAGTAGAAGTCATCTTTAGAATAAGTTAAGGCAATCAGGGATCATAACCTGCTGCAATTCAAGAAGTGATTTGGATATCAGGAACTTAACATGATATAGTCTTAATAATGGAACTGTTGTTTATTAGTAAAGAAGCTCAGTATTTACACCGTTGAAGAGGTAACACAGCTGTAACACTAAGTAAGGAGGTTTTCTTACATTCAGGAGCATTCTGTAACAGTTTCAGAACAGTCCAATATTTCAACAGCTTTCTGAAACAATTCCCTTAGCCCTGAAAACTTCCTCAATCTGGAAGCGCCAGGTTCCCAGGTTTTGATTGACTCTACCATGATACTGGTTGACCTTCACACTAAAGCTGCTCTTGACAGGGTTTTGCTGGCTTTGGGCCATGGTAGTCATTCCCTGGTGCCAATGGCTAAGGATCTGGAGTAGCTGCTGCTGTTGGGCCATGATTTGCTGCATAGCATTCTTCCATTTTTGATTTTTGGACATCTTGGGGGAGGCTTCTTCTCTCTTTAGGAGGGAGGTTTCTGGTTATTGCTGCTACCAATGTTACATGTATAGGTTTAAGGGTTGCACAGGAATAGGGAGTTTAGCTAGTATTATTTTCACTAAAACTTGACCTGATTTACATTGAGGTTCCAACAACTCCTTATATACATTTTGCCAGATCAAGTGCTGACTAGTTATATTTCTTAAAGTAGGTAGTGGCTGATGACTCATTGGATTGCTTCATCATCACCCAATAGGAATCTACTTAATATATCTGTAATCATCTGATAAGGATCTGCTGATTCATCTACTGACTAATACTGCTGATTTGATAGATAACACAGATTCACTGATAGGCTGTGCATATAACTAACTGATTTGACTCAAAACTGATCCAACTTAAAGATTCAAGCTGCAGTTCATAACAGGCATATAGTAAATATGGATATATGAGGATATGGTCATCCTTCTTGCACTACCAGTATTAGCAAGTCATTGCCCAACAATTTTCTGCAATTGTTTGCAGTGGGGTGTTGCTGGGAATCAGACTGTGAGTACCAAGTGCAGTACCCACTCTTTGCCCATGAGTTCTCCCCAGAGTCCTACCCAAATTCCCCCAGTATCCTCCCTATCATTCCCCCAGGTGCCCTCCCTCATATCCCTACCCTTATCTAGTTAGAACACTTGCCATAATAGGAAGATGTTCAAACCCCTATTTTATAACACATTGTCTATTATCTCAGCCCCCCCAAGTGATATATATATGTACCCAATTGAAGCAAGACAAGGAGATTTGGACGGAATAAACACAAGTCTTTATCACCTTGCTACCTTCTATTGGAAGCTATTCTGAACCAAGTGGTACTGACTTGACCACCAAGCTCTCCCACCTACCCAGTACAGTCAGTAATAACCCACACAGACAACTTAGCGTAATATTTGGCAGCATTTAAATGGAAGTGAGTAAACCAAAGTAGAAGCTGCAGTACATATACATGTATATGTAGTACTACAGCTTTATTCACAGTGCTTGCTATGACAGGTCATTGTTATGTTCTGCATTAATGTAGGTGCAATGGCTCAAGCACACAACTGTCTCACAAACATGCATATGGACAAACACACATTATAATAGTGTTATGTCATTTTGTATTAAGCTGTTTGTCTCATGGACAAGACCACACTAACTGAGTACCAATAGTGAAAGAAAATAGGCCTTGCTGCTCTTGTATCATGCTTACAAGTCATGAAGCACACAGACAGCATAGGAATTATTACAGGAATGACATGCAAGGTTTTGCCACACATATTGTGCTCAAGCCATCATTAGTCACTACTATGCCAGCATATCTTGATGGCCACTTGACACACCTCTAACAGTTTCTAACAATACTTGTGACCTTATGCAAATAGAGTTTGTTAAGTGTGAAACACCTTTTGGCATACCTCGACCTTCTGAATATGGCCTTCCAAGTGATAGCTCTGAAGAATTGCTCATCAATAGACTGTGAGCATATATACTTTCACAACAGAACTCTGCAAGAGACCAGCAAAATCCCAAAATGCAATGGCACAGCACCTCTGGGAAAAATTCCCACAATACTTAGGGAGCCAAGTGAGCCCAGCAATTCATTAACTGGTAACTGATGTATTGTTGCAGCTAGAGAATGGGCATGTTTCCTCCTATATCTTTGATGGGGGCTTCAAGGACTTACTGCTGCTTGTTGCCAAAGTAACTTCAGGATGCAACCAAACATGTACATGGTGCAAGCAAACAGCCATTGTGCAGCTAGCAACATATGATCCAGAGACTGTTGTGATACCAATATGTGTTTACATTGCATTAACATCAGAGAATGCAATCATTGGAAGGTGCTCAACTTGTCTAGAGCCCACCACCATTTGAGAAAAACATATTTCACACTTCAGATATACTCATGTAGGTCCCCAACTGAAGAAGCTCATCCAGTCCAACAAATTTTGTGAGGCTGTAAGTACCACATTGAGTATCAATCATGCACCAACATTTGCAATATACCTGTTGGAGAGCATACAAGATTCATCCAGCAATGAATGCAGGTAGCTATCCAGGTTGGACCATGATTTAATGCAACTGTCAGCACATGCTTGAATTGGGACAGTCTCTGGATCATATGTTGCCAGCCATATGACAGATGCCCACTTGTACCATGTACATGGTAAGCTGCAACTTGGTATGATTTTGGTAAGAAGTAGTAATAAATCCCCAAAAGCCCCTGTTACAAATATTAGTGGATATGTGCCATTTCTCTAGCTACAACGTTACATCATTCACCAGTATATGGATTAATGGGCTCACCTGGCTCCATATAGTATCATTGGCATTGGTTTCAAGGGGTGTTGTCTCATTGCATATAGGGATTGGACTGGGCTCATATGTGGCACTGTGTTTAGGGGAGATGGGCTCAAAATCCATTGGTGAACCTTGTTTGTCAGAGCAATCACTCTGTGTGCCATATTCAGAAGGCTGTGATGAGCCTAAAGATGTTGCAAACTCACCTGATTCAGTTTGCACAAGGTGACAAAGATGGCCAGGTGCCAATATATAAGTATCAACTAGCTGGCAAGATAATGTTGGTACAGTGGTGACCAATGAATGGTCAAATATGACTTTTGTGGCAAAACACTGGCAATGAGTCTTATAATACTTCCTATACTGTCTATGTGTTTCATGGCTGAGAGGCTTGCTACAATAGCCACATGGTCTTTTTTCTCTTCTCTTATGGAGTTGAATAAAGGTAGTCTTGTCCATGGGGCAAACAGTTTGACCTTCAACAACAGAATGCTATTAAATCACTTTTTGATCTATTCTCATGAGAACTTAAGACACTCCTGTTTTTGAGACATTGCACCTACATGAATGTAAGATTCAATGATGACCTGCAATGATAAGCATTATATATAAAGCTGTGGCACAATATGCACACATACATGTAACACTATTTCCCCTTTGGTCAACTCACTTCCATATCTATGCCACCAAAAAATTAACAAATTTGACTGGTTCCCATCCAAACCCCACCACTGACGGCAACAGAAGAATGGTTAGACAACAGCTTGCTTTGACAATCAGTGCAACAAGCGGGGTCACATCCAAAAAATGTCCTGTAGAGAGTGTGCCCATTGAAGGTAATAATGCCAACTCCTCAGGCTCTCAGTTAAGTAGGTAATGGAGCACCTGTGCTGAGCCACAAGCTGACTGTAGTGCTCAAGCAGATGAGAATGTAACAAATGCAGTGCCATCAGTTGAAAACCAGCAAGTGGCCATAATAACATCACCACCACTCATATTGGCCAGTTTGTTTTCAGCTCATATCAAAGTATTAATCAGGCAATTAGGTGCAGTGGCTGATAAGATAGATGCAATGGCCTGGAGAAATCAGGAAATTGTCCAGAAACTGGATGAGCAGTTAATAGGTGTAGAGCAATCAATATCCCAGGTAGAGAAAGCAGTATTTTTGCTGCAAAAAAAGGAACTCAAGTAGCTCAATATCACAGCCAAGAACAGAGCCATTTCCTAATGTAACAGTAGAGGAACACTGTACAGTCTTTGAGGCACAATAACAGTGCCCAGAGATAAAGCCCACAGAAAAACCCATCATCATGTGCAAGGGAGATAATGTGGTGTTTATACCAAAGCCTAAATATTGCAAGACATTGAAGATGTGTGAAGCCATTGAGTGCAATAATGAAGAGTGGGCTAATATTCATGAAGCCATTAGAGGTCTAGAATGCCATAACCTCAAGGCTGGCATACCATGTGACCATCAGAAACTCAAGGCAAAGCAGAATACTCTCAACTTGTTCCATGAGCATGATTTAGCATTCAAGCAGGCAAATGGATTTTGGGTCAGCATTGGTATGCTAAGAAAGTATCTTAAGAATAGCAGAAACTATCAAAGGCTGAAGAACAAGGGTGCCATGGCTAAAAACCGGCAGCTTTCTCAAGAGCCCATTACAAGCAGGGCCTAAAGCTCCAGACAAGTGTCAAAGTGATGTCAGGTAGCTGGAAGAGTGCCAATTAGGGACAAGCAGGCAGACACAGATGCACCAGCACAACATTTATTGAGGAAAAAGAGTAGTACTACTTGAGAAGCACTCAGTTAAAACAGCAGTGAAGTACCTGGCAGTGATAATAACCAGCAGCTCTTATAGGAGCCTGTCACTACTGTGGTGGAGAGCTCAAGACAAGCAGAAAAGAAATGTCAGCTTGCCAGAAGAGTGCCAGCAAGGGAAAAGCAGGCCAAAACAGATGCGTCAGAGCAGAATTTATCCAGGAGAAAATGCAGTTCATTACAAGAAGCACTCAGAAAAAAGTAGCAGTAAAGGACCTGGCAGTGATAAAGAAAAAGGTAAAGGGAAAAATGCCTATCCAGGCCTGAGACAAGGAAGCATGCAAAAAAAACTGCAGTTCTTATCAATTAATGCTGCAAGCCCAGAGCAGACTGAATCCCTTCATAACCAAGAAGAATTACCAGCAAAGAAACAGCTGTTTTCTCAAAAGTTGGAAGCGCAGCCTGTTCAGCTACACTCCAGCAAGGTCAATGAGTTTGCAGAAAAAGGCAATTTGTCTACCACAGACTCTATGCCCTCCATTGTTGACCAAGTGGAGATTCCACTGACAAAGTCAATTTGTCTACCACAGCCTCCATTGTTGACAAAGCAGCAATCCCACTAACAGACAATGCTGCAATGTCAAGAGCTTGAAAGACTATCACAATGCCTTCAGTGGAATTTTGGAACATTAATAGCCACACCAAGAGGTTGCAGCACTTCTTCAAGAGAGGTGCTCAAGAAAATGCACTGGAATACTGCAGGGATTTATTGCAAAGACTGGCAGTTGAGGTGCTAGACCTTGCAGTGCCAGCTGAAGACCAGGATGTGTGTGAACCAGTGAAGTAACAGTGGCATAAAGCCATTGGGTTCCCACCAAAGTTGTGGAATCACAGCATTACAGCAGAAAAGCTTATTTAGTGGTGGATTTAAGTAGAGTTAGTTGTTGAGTGTGGGGTTAAGCTTAATATTACTGTAGGATATAGGGACTTGTATGGGTCAGTACAATTGGCAATTGAAGTACAAATGGAGTTGCAACAGAACTAAGTCCATATGTACTCATGAAAAGCAAGGGAAACAGTTCAGTCAGGAAGTAAGGAGTGTAAAAAAGAGTCAATAGCCATATATGCACACAAATGTAGGAGGTAATATAGAGTCTGAGATCAAAAAGTGAGCAAATTGGCAGGGAACCAATCAAAAGCCACTTGTACATTGTTGTGATCACAAATTTTGACTAAGTTTTTTGTGAAATCTGGGGTGCAATTATTTTTCAATGGTCTCTAGACAGTGCCCTAACAGGATCAGTACCTCTTAGTCACAAGACTTTAACATTGTGACTGCCATTTGATGGGATCAATACAATAATTTCTCATAGAGACTAAGAAGGTTTTCAAGGATGACATTAGAACCCTTGATGCAGTGGGAGCAGTAACTATCCAAGTAAACCTCAGAAGCAGTAAAGGAAGTTATAAACTGACCATTGAAGAAGTACTCTAGGTTCCAAAAATAGTCAAGAACCTACTAGACTTGTTTTATCATTCCAGCTGATAATAGTGCCCAATAGTGCTAAAGCATGCTAGATAGTGCCTGAGCATGCCACAGAGTGCCAGATGGTGCCATACAGTGCCAATTTGGGATCAAAATCAACATGCATATGACCCTAAAATTTCAAATTAATAACAAAATATACAGCACTTTCTGGCACTGTGATTAATGGCACAATGGAACAAGTCTACTATCCATAGGCAAGGCTGCTGCAGAAAGACTCAATTCCAACTTTGACAATCCTGGATGCAGGATCACTGATCAAAGTAGGGCTCATAATGATATGGATACCAGAGATCAGAATCTATATAAGTTGACTTACTTTTCATCATATCTGAAAGCTAATATGAGTAACTGGAATGAATAAACACCAACCCTTTGGTGCATGAGACTTGGACACATCAATTCTGATTATCTGGGCAAGATGATTGCTCACTGTCTGATCCCAGACACTCTATCACTGCCTACATTTGTGTGCTTTGATTGGCTATTGCCTCTTTTTTACACTCCTTACTCCCTGATGCAACTGTTTCTCTTACTTTTTATGCATACAAATTGATTTATTTCCATTAAACTTCAGTTGTACTTCAATTGCCTAATATATTGACCTACACAAGTCCCTATACCCTACAGTAACATTAAGCCCAACCCCACATTCAACAAGTAACTCCATTAAAATCCACCACTCAATAAGCATTTCTGCTGTAATACTCTGGTTCCACAACTTTGGTGGGAACCCAATGGCTTTATGCCACTGTTACTTTACTGGTTCACACACATCCTGGTCTTGAGCTGGCACTGCAAGGTCTAGCACCTCATCTGCCAGTCTTTGCATTAAATCCTTGTAATACTCAAGTGTGTTTTCTTGAGCAC
The DNA here is from genome assembly GCA_002104905.1 of Basidiobolus meristosporus CBS 931.73. Taxonomy (NCBI): domain Eukaryota; kingdom Fungi; phylum Basidiobolomycota; class Basidiobolomycetes; order Basidiobolales; family Basidiobolaceae; genus Basidiobolus; species Basidiobolus meristosporus. The sequence goes on along the minus strand of MCFE01000116.1, from coordinate 52,358 downwards.
TGCTCTTGAAAAAGTGCTGCAACCTCTTGGTGTGCCTATTAATGTTCTGAAGTACTACTGAAGGCATAGTGATAGTCTTTTGAGTTCTTGATGTTATAGCCTTGTCTGTCAGTGGAATCTCCACTCTGTCAACAATGGAGGGCATAGAGTCTGTGGTAGACAAATTGCCTTTTTCTGCAAACTCATTGACCTTGCTGGAGTGTAGCTGAACAGGCTGCGCTTCCAACTTTTGAGAAAACAGCTGTTTCTTTGCTGGTAATTCTTCTTGGTTATGAAGGGATTCACTCTGCTCTGGGCTTGCAGCATTAATTGATAAGAACTGCAGTTTTTTTGCATGCTTCCCTGTCTCAGGCTTGGATAGATATTTTTCCCTTTACCTTTTTCTTTATCACTGCCAGGTCCTTTACTGCTACTTTTTTCTGAGTGCTTCTTGTAATGAACTGCATTTTCTCCTGGATAAATTCTGCTCTGACGCATCTGTTTTGGCCTGCTTTTCCCTTGCTGGCACTCTTCTGGCAAGCTGACATTCCTTTTCTGCTTGTATTCAGCTCTCAACCACAGTTATGATGGGCTCCTGTAAAAGCTGCTGGTTTTTATCACTGCCAGGTCCTTCACTGCTACTTTGACTGAGTGCTTCTCAAGTGGTACTGCACTTTTTCCTTCATAAGTGTTGTGCTGGTGCATCCATGTTTGCTTGCTTGTCCCTATTGAGCACTCTTCCAGCAACCTGACGTCTCTTTAACGCTTATGGAGCTTGCAGCCCTGCTTTTAACAGGCTCTTGAGGAAGCTGCTGGCTTTTAGCCATGGCACCCTTGTTCATCAGCCTTTGATAGTTTCTACTATTCTTAAGATATTTTCTTAGCATATCAATGCTGGCCCAAGCTCCATTTGCACATATAATTCAGGATTATGCTCATGGCACAAGTCAAGTGCATTCTGCTTAGCCTTGAGTTCCTGATGGTCCCATGGGATGCTGGCTTTAAGGTGATGGTGTGCCAGACTTCTGAAGGCCTCTTGAATATTAGCTCATTTGTCATTATTGCACTCAATTGCTTCAAAGAGCTTCAATCTCTTTTGATTTTTGGGCTTTGGTATAAACACCAAATTGTCTCCCTCCCACTCTGTGATAGGTTTTTCTGTGGGCTTTATCTTTTGGTACTGTTGTTGTGCTGCAAAGGCTGTAAGTGTTCCTCTATTGTTATATTGAGCTACTGGAGTTCCTTCTTTGCAGCAAAGATACTGCTTTCTTTAGCTGGGATACTAATTGCTCTACACATATCATCCGCTCATCCTGTCTCTGGACTATTTCTTGATTTCTCTGGGCCACTACATCTATCCTATCAGCCACTGCACCTAATTGCATCATTGATGCTTTAGTAGGAGCTGACAACATACCTGCTAATATGGGCAGTGGTGATGTTATGATGGCTACTTGCTGGTCTTCAACCAAGGGTACTGAATTTGCTACATTCTCATCTGTCTGAGCATAACAGTCAGCTTGTGCCTCTGCAGAGGCTCTCAATTGCCTACTTGACGGAGAGCCTGAGGAGCCTGCATTATTATCTTCAGTAGGCACACTACTAACATCGCCTTTTTTAGATGTAGCCCCACTTGTTGCACTGAATGTCAAAGCAAGCTGTTTTCTAACTATTGTTCACCTGCTGTAGCAGTGGGGTTTAGTTGGGGACCAGATAACTTTGCTTTATTTTTTGGTGGCATATATGTGGATGTGAGTCAAACCAAAAGGGAAATAGTGTTACATATACACGTGTATATGGTGCCACAATTTTGCATATAATGCTTACCATGGTGGGTCAACATTGATTCTTGCATTCATGTAGGTGCAATGTCTCAAATACAGGACTGTCATTCACATGAGTATTGACCATAAAGCAATATAATAGTGTTATGTTGTTGAAGGTCAAACTGTTTGCCCCATGGACAAGACTACTTTGATTTAACACCATAAGAGAAGAGAAAAAGACCATGTGGCTTTTGTAGCAAGCCTATCAGCCATGAAGCATGTAGACAGCATAGGAGGTATTACAAGGACCATGGCCAGTGTTTTCACACAAATCATATTTGACTATTCATCAGTCATTACTGTACCAACATTATCTTGCTGGCCAGTTGATACTTCTATATATTGTAAAATTTGTAATTCCACCTAGGTATTTGCCTAACTTAGTCACTTGGATCATTACCTTCAAACCCTAGAGGATACTGACCAAATTTCTTGTTGGGATTTACCTTGAATATTCTCACCAAAATACCAGGTACCCAGAACATGAAAATTGTCAAAATTGTACAAACAGCCCCAAACTTTGCACACATGCTCCTGGGACCTTCCATAACCTACTCTATGTGTTTGTAATGCCAAGACCATGTAAAGTACAAATACTGCTTTTACATTCAATAAATCATTAAGTGAAAACCACATAATCTACTTGTCTCCCAATCACTTCCAATATCTCCAAGACTCTAACAACAAAGTATGCTTATGGAGGTCACAAAAATGATGTGGCCAGGAGAAGAAATGAAAAATCTAATTACAGAATTACCCTGCTGGTGGATGAAATGCAATCTGTGGATGTACCAACTACTGATGACTATGTGATTGTTACCATCCTGAATAGCCTTACTGACAAGTTTCAGGGCCTTGTATCAGCCCTATAGTCCAGAACTGATGATTTGACCTTAAATTAGGCATATGTAGGACTCCTGGATGAAGAATTAAGAAAGCAAGCACCAATGAGAGGGAAGAAGAAAATGCTTTAAGAAGTAATGATAACTAACAAAGGAGGTACCCAAGACCCTACAAAGGCAACAGCAACCTATTTTGTAACTACTGCAAAAGGAAAGGACACATATCAGACTGGTACTTAAAAAGAAAGATAATCAGCAAAGGAAGCCTGAATATGGAAATGCTGCAACAACTGAAGACAGACTATTCATATCTGCACTATATATAACTACAATCAAGGATTCTCAAACATGGTATTTTGACTCTGGAGCATCTCAACACTTTACACACCAAAGAGAACCTTTTACCCAATGTCAAGATATTCCAATTAAGAAGGTTTTCATAGGTGACCATAGAACACTTCATGCAGTGGGAGAATGAACTATCCAAGTAAACCTAAGAAGCAGTGAAGGAAGCCATACACTGACCTTTAAAGAAGTGCACTATGTACCTGATATAGGCAAGAACCTACTATATGTAAGCAAGGTTACACCCAAAGGATGCAGTTTCAGCTTTGACAATTCTGGATGCAGGATCACTGATCAAAATAGTGCCCATATTGTTTGGGTATCAGAGATCAAAATATAGGCAAGTTGACCTACATTCCATCATATTTGGAGGCCGATATAAGTAACTTAAATGAAGAAACACCAATGTATTGGCACAGGAGTTTTGGACACAGCAATTTTGATTATTGGCCCAAAATGATCAAAGATCAGCTAATTTCTGGAGTAAAAATTGATCCTCCAGCTAATTTGGAGCACTGTGAAGCCTGCATTTGTGGGAAACTAGCCAGGCAACTGTTCAAGAGCTCTGGGCTATTCAAAACCAAGAAACAATTAAATCTAATTCACTTGGATCTGTGTGGACATATGCAAAATTTATCCTTAGGCGTGATGAAGTATTTAATCACTTTTATTGATAATTATACAAGATCCATATGGATCTACTTCATGGAGAGAAAGGAAGAAGCTGTGTCTAAGCTCAGGGAGCTCAAAGCCATGGTGGAGAGAGAAACTGGTAAAAAAATCAAGAAAACATGCACTGACAATGGTGGAGAATATACCTCAAAATTCTTCATTGACTTCTGCAAAATTCAAGGAATAAAGCAAGAGACTACTGTACCATACTCCCCACAGTAAAATGGAGTAGCAGAACATGCTAACAGATCAATAATTAATATGGCAAGGTCTATGATCCATGATTAAAAATTATCCTATGATTTTTGGGCGGAATCAGTTGCCACTGCTGTATACCTTAAAATTAGGAGTTATAACAGAATACTTTGAGATTCTACTCCATTTAAAGCATAGTATGGGTACAGACCAAGTGCAGACCATCTAAGAATATTTGGGTGAACAGCATGTGCCAACAAACTGCACAGAAACCAGTCAAAGTTTAAACCAAAAATTGTAAAATGCATATTTTTGGGTTACTGCAATGAGAGTAAAGCATACAGACTCTGCAATACCATAGCAAAGAAGCTAATCAAGTCCAGGGAAGTGCTATTTAATGTAAAAACAAAATTTTCACAAAAAATGACATTAGTTGATGACAAAAATCTGATCTCAAGTCCACCAATTGTCAGGATTGAATCAGTGTAAAACAATGATAGTTTTTTTCATTTCACAATCAAGGTTCAGCCTGAAGCAGTGCCCAGGAATATTGCAGAAGTGATTATTCCAGTATCAAATGCCCTGAGATCTAATTGGTCAAGAACTAGCTCAAATTACTATATCAATGATGGTACAAACTCAGCCTATGCCTATTCAGTCCATATAAATGAGCCCCAGACTGTAAAAAAGGCCCTAAGTAACCCTCAGATGAAGTTTTGGAGATCTGCAATGACCAGGGAATATCAGGCCCTGATGGAAAATCAAACTTGGGACTTAGTCAAATTACCAATCAACCAAAAATCAATTGGATGTTGATGGGTCTTCAAGACAAAATACAAGGCTGATGGTACAATTGAAAGATACAAAGCAAGACTTGTGGCCTGAGGATACTCTCAACAAAAGGACTTGACTATACTGAGACCTTTGCACTGGTAGCCAAGTTTAATTCCATCAGTTTAATATTGGCCATTGCAGCCACATATAGGTTTTTACTCATCAAATTGATGTTGAACTGCATTTTTGAATGGAGAACTTGATGTGGATGTGTATATGGACCAGCCTGATGAGTTTGTTGACCATGACAACCCCCATTTGGTCTGCAAGCTTACTAAGTCACTCTATGGTCTCAAACAATCACCAAGAGTCTGGATTTGCATGATAGATTTTTATTTGGAATCTTTGAGTTTCAAAAGAAGTAATGCTGACTATAGTATATACTATATGCCAGATAGAACAAATCCAGTGATATTAGCACTTTATGTGGATGATCTAACTATAGCTGTCAATAACCTAAAAACTTTGGAAGAGACTAAATCCAGCCTGTCTAAGGAGTTCAGGATGTCCAATCTAGGAGAACTCAGTTACTACTTATGGATTAAGTTCTCCATAGACAGAAGTACCCAGACTATTACCCTAAGCCAATCCAAGCATATTCCAGATATACTAAAGAAGTATCAAATGGAAGACTGTAAACCAGCAGCTACCCCAATGAAGACAAACCTTAACTTGGTCAAAGCTCAACCAAATCAAGAGAGCTTAGTGCCATCTGAAGCCCTGACCGCCCTTATCAATCTATGGTCAGCAGTCTGATGTATATCATGCTTGGAACACATTCAGATATCTCATATTTAGTGGGAGTTGTCTGCCAACATAATCAGCAATATGGATCTGATCATATTGCAGCAGTTGAGTGGATTTTTAGATACCTAAAAGGAACTGCTGATATCTGCTTAAGATACACTTATAAGGATTCAGAATAGGATCTTGTCAGATATTCTGATGCAGATTGGGGACAATGTTTGGAAGACAGAAGATTGACCACAGTAGATACCATTCTTTACAGTAAAGAAGCAATTTCTTGGAATTCAAGAAAGCAACCAACCAAAGCCCTTTGTACTACAGAGGAGGAGTATATGGTAGCCTGTGAAGCTACAAAAGAAGCAATGTGGTTGAGAAAGCTTTTTACAGATTTAGGCCTATGTTGAGAACTGCCTATTACATTTTTTCAAGATAATCAAGGATGTATACAATTAGGTAGAAATCTATCTTTTCATGCTAGAACTAAGCACATCAATTTTAGACATCATTTCATACATAAAGCTATAGAGAATAACTTAGTTAGCTTAGTTTACTGTCTTTCAGATGAAATGATTGCAGACATACTCACCAAACCACTAGCTAGAGACAAGTTTGAATATCTTAGGTCAAAATTAGGACTAGTCAGTATGAACATTCAGCTGAGTAGGAGTGTTGTAAAAGCTTGTAATTCCACCTATATATTCACCCAACTTAGTTGCTTAGATCATTATCTTCAAATCCTAGAGGATAATGACCAAATTCCTTGTTGGGATTTACTTTAAATATTTTCACCAAAATATCAGGTACTCAGAACATGAAAATTCTCAAAGTTGTCCAAACAGCACCAAACTTTGCACACATGTTCTTGAGACCTTCCTTAGCCTACTCAATGTGTTTGTAATGCTAAGATATTGCAAAAGTATATATACTACTTTTGCATTCAATAAATCAATAAGTGAAAACACATAATCTGCTTGTTCTCCCAATCCACTTCTAATATCTCCAAGACTCTTACAGCACTATATTGACACCTGGCCATCTTTGTTACCTGGCGCAAACTGAGTCAGGTAAGCTTGCAATGCCTTTAGGCTCACCTCAGCCTTCTGAATATGGCACACAGAGTGATATCTCTGACAAAGAAGGTTCACTGATGGATTGTAAGCCTATCTCCTCTAACAACAGGACCATGCATAAGACCGGTCAAATCTCAATATGCAATGAGACAATACCCATGGAAACAAATGCCAAGGATACTTTATGGAGCCAAGTGAGCCCAGTAATCCATCTACTGGTGAATGATGTAATGTTATGGCTAGAGAAGTGTCACATTTTCACTAACATCAATAATGGAGGTGTTGAGGACTTATTACAACTTCTTGCCAAATAATTCTGCAACACAACCTACCTGGTGCATGGTACAAGTGGACAACCATCTTGTGGCTGGTGGCATATGACCCTGAGACTATCCTGATTCCAGCATGTGCTAGCAGTTGCATGGCATTCACATCCAAAATTACTATTATTGCAACATGTCCAATTTGTCATGAATCCACCACTGTTGAGGGAAAACACTGTTCACACTCCAGATATTTTCTGGTAATACTCCATCTAAAGAAACTAATGCAGTCTGATAAATATTGTAAAGCTCTACAGTATCACACTCAGTATCAATTTAGCGTGAATATATCCATTATACTTGATGGCAAATATTACAAACAGCTAAGAAGCAAGGGCTACTTTGAAGGTATGTATGATCATGCCTTTGCCTTAGCACTTGATGGATTCCCATTAAGCAAGTACTCTACCAGCAAATCCTGCTGTTCACTGATTCTCATTAACCTGAATCTGCCACCTATCTCATGGTATCAGAGCCAAAATCTGATGGTAGTCTCACTAGTATCTGGGCCTAAGTCACTGTCCAACCTGGATAGCTACCTGTATTCAGTGCTTAATGAGTTTTGTATGTTTTCCAGCAGGATAACAGTAAAGGCCATCATGTCAAAGCTCATATTATTATCTGCACTGGAGATACCCCAGCCATCAGCAAGATGGCAGGTCTTCTGGGCACAATGGACTGTATTGCTGTTGAGTTTGTGAGATCCAGGTGATTTACTCCACAACTACACATTATTATTATCCAAACACCAACACTAATTACATTATCTTCCCACAGAGAGAACATACAGAAGTCAGCATAAAGTTGCAGCAAAGTTGGCAAGCTATATGCCATTGGCCAGAGAATGGAATTAATTGGAAATCAGAGACACTTAAGATAATGGGTCTCTGTTGGAGTAAAAGCTTTCCAGTGAAGCAATGCATTTACTTTTCAACAATATCCCTATACTGATGACCAAGTTGTACATGGGGAATTTGAAGCTAAATGAGCCTTCCAAGATACCAGAAAATTTGAAAGAATTGTAAAGACATTACAGAGTATCCGCTACCCCAAGTACTTCTTATGGGCTCCAATCAATATTCATATGAATATGCAACATTACAAATGCACAGACAGGATGAACTGGATATGTATTTATGGAAGTGGTATTCTGAAGCCATTCCTATTAAAAGTATATTGGAAGCATTGGGAGTCATATGTAGACATTGTAGGAATATTTATCCAGAAGCAGATCACCAATGCCAACTTGACACATCTAAAGCCGTTGTGCAAGGTGTTTGTAATGGGATATGAGTGGCTATACTACAAACATAAAGCTGAACACATAGATCTCTGTCACTACTGTATCCATTCTCTACTCCATCTTGCATTGTGTGTGGAGTATGTTGGGCCTTGCTTACCTTCTGGGTGTTTCCTATGGGGCAGATGTGTGGGGAGATAGGAAGACAGGCCAGGTTGCAGTTACTACCATATCCCAATCTCATCAAGAATAATACCTTCAAGTCCCCCATGGATGTATTGAGTTGGCACATGGAGGACAGCCAGGAAAAATTGGAAAATACTGAGGACAGATGTGCACATGGAGACACCTATGCCTATGGCATTAAGCTAAGCAGCTTCAATATGTGGGTAATCAGTTAAGTAATGCAAAGTTGGGTTGGGTGCAACAAGCACTATTTTTATTATCAAAACTCTACCAAGGTATGCCGGATTTCTCATGGTCACAAGCAAACTTCTACGCCATTCAATACAGAATTCACACAAATAAAAGCCAGCATGCACCTATAAGGGGGACTAGAATCCAGCAGGAAGAAGGAAAATATTGGCTAAATACCAGAAGTTCTTTGCAGATATTCAGGAGGTATTCATGGCAGAAGTGGCAACAACCAAGCAGATATTTGCGCAATGCATATGTTACCAGCAGTACAAGGTATATGACAACTTTGCAAGTATCACACTAAAAAGCCGTAAAGTTGAGGTGATGAAAGTATGTCAATTGTGGCAGGTGTCCATGTTTACAGAGGTTAGTAGCAGAAGGCCACAGTTTTTTTTGACTCAAGCTATATGTGAGTACACAAGGTAGTAGTGGGTAAGCAAATAACAAGGGGAGATCCTGCAGTGGAACATATAAATAGCACATGGGGAGGTAGTAAAGGAAATATTGTTTTGTAAATTAGTAAGGTGGTATTATACAGAACTAGCTGTAGGCTGCTATACTGCCAAGATAATGCCATCAGAGACTCACCATGAGGCCATCAAAATACTGTCAAGTTCTGCAGAGATGGCACCAAATATGTGGGTTATTACTGGCTGTACTTGGTGAGTGGGAGAGCTTGTAGGTCAAGTCAGTACCACTTGGTTCAGAATAGCTTCCAATAGAAGGTAGCAAGGTAATAAAGACTTGTGTTAATTCTGTCCAAATCCCCTTCTCTCACTTGGTTCAATTGGGTAGATATATATATCACTTGGGGGGCTTAGATAATAAACAATGTGTTATAAAATAGGGGTGTGAGCACCTTCCTGTTATGGTAAGCGTTCTAACTGGATAAGGGTAGGGATAGGAGGGAGGGCGTGTGGGGGAATCATAGGGCGGATACTGGGGGACTTTGGGTAGGACTCTGGGGAGATCTCTTGGGCAAAGAATGGGAACTGTATTTAGCACTCACAGAGTGCATTAAGACCACAACAATGCCATGCAATTATTGTCACAACACCAATAAAACCTTGACAAGTTTCATAACTTCAGTAGGCAATAAAAATATCAAAATGCCATTTTGATCCTGTCAAAGGTTGTCAAGAGGATCACTTGGCAGAAAACCAATCAAAAGCCACTTTTGTATTGTTGTGATGAAAATTTTTGACCAAGTTTTTTATGATAACTGGGGTGCAATTATTTTTTGACAGTCTTTGCACAGTGTCCTGATGAAATCAATACCTCTTAGTCATGGGACTTGGAATATGTGACAGCCTTTTGATGCAAACATCACAATAATTTTCCATAGGGTGTATCATTGTGATGAAAATTTTGGCTTAGTTTTTTGTGAAATCTGGAGTGTAACCATTTTTCAACAGTCTTTGTAAAGTGTCCAGATGAGATCAACATCTCTTACTTATGGGACTTTACTTTTGTGACAGCCTATTGACAGGATTATCACAATTATTTTTCATTGGGTACTGTGGCCTTGCTTAAATGTAATAGATTCCTAGCTATTACTGGTATATATAGTACTACTTTGAAGGTAGATATGCAGCTTCCTTCACTGCATTTGAAGCTTACTTGTTGGTTCCCTGTGCAACTGAATCAAGTCTTCTATGGTCACCCTTGCAAGCCTTCTAGATTGGATTATTTTGATAATCAGTAAAAGTTTTTTTTGGTATATAAAGTACTGAGATGCTCAAAAGTCAGTATACCCCTTCTAGAAATCCTTGTTTGTGGTAATACTTAGTGTAGTTGTGAGTAGTCTAGCTTCAGTTGTTGCAGCATTTCATGACTCAGACTTCTTTGGCTGATTATCTTGTTGTGAGGCATTGATCTGGTGCATGTCCTTTCCTTTTGCTGTACTTGGTGAGTGGGAGAACTTGTAGGTCAAGTCAGTACCACTTGGTTCAGAATAGCTTTTAATAGAAGGTAGCAAGGTAATAAAGACTTGTGTTTATTCCGGCCAACTCCCCTTCTCTCACTTGGTTCAATTGGGTAGATATATATATCACTTGGGGGGGCTTAGATAATAAACAATGTGTTATAAAATAGGGGTGTGAACACCTTCCTGTTATGGTAGTGTTCAAACTAGACAAGGTCAGGGATAGGGGGAGGGTGCATGGGGGAATCATAGAGAGGATACTGGGGGACCTTAGGTAGGACTCTGGGGAGAACTCTTGGGCAAAGAGTGGGTACTGCATTTAGTACTCACATATCCCAGGGTTTAAGAGGGAGCTTTGTTCTTGAAGTTCTTTGACTAACTTGCTTCTCCAGGGTCAATTTTGTTCACGGAGAATGGGGAGTCACCATAGTACCATTGCTGGTTGTCACTTGCAAGGGGGTTGCGGGCAAATACCTGATACCATTTGGTGGCAGAGTGAGGTGCAGCTTGCGTTGCTTGAGGGATGTTTTCCACAGAGCCAAATAGTTGGCAAACTATAAGGTTCTGGGTAAGTTCCTTGGGAGGGTCAGAGAACAAGAAAATGTGCAATAGCGCAATAAAGTCTTGCTTCTTGCAAATGTTGTTGGGGCTTGTCCTTTTTGTGTTCAATATGACGGTGGGGGACCTTTTCAAGAGGGCGTACACCTGGTCAGCAGTCACCTGTTGCTAATAGCAAGTTTTTGCTTCTTCCAAGAGGTATTGTAGTTCTTCTGTAGAAACTGTGGCGCAATTGAGGCACTTTTGTACTTGCCTCAGAGTCTGCGGCAGTTTCTTTGGCTTCTTGGTGTTGGACTTTGTACTGGTTCCTGAGTTGTCCTATGGTAAACCACTGTAATAGTGGTAACACAGCAACTTGGTGGAGTGCATGGGTTAACTAGTTGGTGTATTTAGTCCGTTTGCATATCTTCTCCAAGATGGTTTCTTCTTGGGAATGCAGTTTGAGATGTTGGCAAATTTCTTGGAGGAGTCCTTTGATTGGGAGTTCTCCTTCTGGTGCTCTTGCTGCTTGTACCAGGTCTGGGTATACCTCAACAATTGTGGTACCTATTAATGACAAGTGTGCAACAAAACAGGGAGGCTATTGAGTTCTTGTGAGGGCGCAACAGTTGATTCCTTGTGTCTTCTGTCAGACTGTGTCCAGTATGGATGCGGAATCAGTGTGGTGTCCTTCTGCTTAATGATCAAGTAACCTCCTCTTAGGTGGTACATGGTTTTCTTGGGTAGTATCTCCATGCTTTGTATCAGTGTGGGTAACTTGTCTTGTCCATCTCTGATTGTGTCTTGTATCAACATGACTGCTCAGGCAAATGACTCTTCATAGGTGGCTCTTGTTGCACATAATGCTTGTACCATATCTTTCAACACTTGCAGGTTGGTCTTGTTTTCAATATCATCTTGGTTCTTGCTGGTAGAAGGAGTATTGCCAGTTTTGGGTGAAATGTTTCCTTTGGTGCTTTCCATATGCATTCTTTAGTACTCCCCTTTGGGCAAACTTCCTTGCACATATCACTTGTACCTATATTGACTAAAATCTCCTCTAATAAACTTTGTTTGTATCCTGTGTCTTCCTCTATCCTTGTCCTGATAATTGTTTAATCACACTTTGGTTTCATTGATGATCAGTGGATCATCATGAAATGGTTTCAGATGGGCAGGCACTACATTGCTTATTGTCTTATTGTTCAGGGTGATGGTGTACTTTGGCCTGTGGTCCAGACTAACAACAGTGCCAGGGCCAATCCATTGGAGTGTAAGTTGTGGGCAAAACTTGAGGCCTGCAACAGTCTGATTGTACCACACTTTATTGCCTGGTTTCCACTTTTGTCCCATTAGTTTCTCATTTTTGGGTGGAGGGGGAAGGTGCTTGTCAACATTTTTGAATACTTTGATATATAGGTAGGTGACACGGTGTATCAACCTTTCTACATAGTTGTTATGTGTTGCACAAGGGACACCTGCCATTGTTAATCCAGCTTCTTCACGCCACTTGGGTCTTTAGACTTGTTCCATTGTGCCATTGATCATAGTGCCAGAGAGTGCTGTATATTTTGTTATTAATTTGATATTTTAGGGTCATACGCATGTCAATTTTGATCCCAAATTGGCACTGTATGGCACCATCTGGCACTCTGTGGCATGATCAGGCACCATCTGGCATGCTATGGCACTATTGGGCACTATGATCAGCTGGAATGACGGAACAAGTCTTTTGTCCATACAGAACTTTGTATGGGGAGAAACCTGTTGTTTATTTAGTATTGTACATATTGATAGGAGTGTCAGTGGGAGTAGCTTGGCCCATGATTGGGGAGGTTCCCAGTGGAGCTTCTGAAGTATGTGGCAGCATGTCTGGTTCATCCTCTTGGTTAATCCATTGGTCTGGGTGTGATATGCAGCCATGAAGACCTGTTTCACACCCATCACTATGCACAAATGGGTCACAGTGTTGTTCAGGAAGGAGCCATCATTGTTGGACAGGAGTATCTGAGGATATCTGTGCCGGCAGATAAGGTGTTCTAGAATGAATTGGGCAGTTGTCTTCTGGTCTTTATTTTGGACGGCTTGGGCTTCTACCCACTTTGAGAAATAATTGGTAGCAGTCATTATGTATCATTCTCCTTCCTTTGTTTTCATAAAGGGGCCAACAAAGTTGATCCCTACCTGGTGGAAGGGTAGGTCAAGCGGCATTGGTGTGGTTGTGCCTATCTTCTGACTCTGGTTAAATCTTTTGCAGGTGGAGCATCTTTGCAGTGTGTTCACATCATTGGTCATCATTTTTTCCAATAAAACGTCTTTCTTAACATCTTGTATGTTGCTAGGGGACTAGCATGTCCTAATGACATATGTCTTTCTTGTATGATTTCTTTGCAGGCAGTTACCAGGGGTACCTTGACTCTGAACTGTCCTTGAAGGAACCATAATTGGTTTTCTTGCACTTTGCACTGACATCATTTCTTTCAAAAGTCTCTCTTCTGCTTGTTTGTAGCAACATATTTGGGATACTTCCCTCTTCTTTTAAAGCAGATTACATCCTCATAGTCATTGCTGATGCGTACTTGGCAAACAGGATAACAACTGAGGAAGTCTGCATCTTGGTGCTTCTTGCCAGTGCAATGAATTATTTTGAAGTAGTATTCTTGTAGTTGGAAAGCCCAATGTGCTAGTCAACCGGTAAAGTCTTTAGTTTTCATCAGCCAGACCAGTGCACTGTGGTCCATTACTATTGTGAATTGGCAACCATGTATGTATGTATGGAATTGTTTAATTGAATAAACAACAGCCAGACATTCTATTTTGGTAACAGGGTAGTGATGCTCATGTTGTTTAGCAAACAGCTCACATAACTATTGGGTGGAATTTGCTGGGTTGGTGGTATTGTCCCAGTACAGCACCTATAGAGGTGAGACTTCCATCACAGTTAATAAAAAATCTTGTATCCCTATTGGGGAAACGTAACACTGGCGGTGATGGCAGGGAATGTTTCAGCTGATGAAATGCTCTCTTTTGAGGCTCCAACCACACAAAACACTGGCCTTTTTGCGTCAATTTACATAAGGGGGCTGCTATTGTTGCAAAGTTCTTGACAAAGCAGCAATAGTAGCTGGCTAATCCTAGGAGTCCCAACACTGCATTAATATCTTTTGGTGCAGGTGTATCTTGAACGGCTTTCAGGAGTGAAGTAGATGGGTATATTCCATCTGCCAAGATCTTGTGGCCCAGGAACAACAATTTTGTATACAGGAAATGGCACTTCTTGGGATGTAGTTTGAGTTGGTTCTTGAGGAGGGCTGTCAGGATATATTGCATGTTGTGTATATGTTCTTCTACATTGGGGGAATATATTGTGATGTTGTCCAGATACACAAGAGCTCATTCCCATTGTAGATTTCCTAGAACCTTCTTGATCATCCTTTGAAACATAGCGGGGGCATTGCACAAGCCAAAGGGTAGTTGGTTCCATCTGAATAAACCAAACAATGTTATAAAAGCTGATTTGGGTTGATCTTCTGGGGCTACTTCTACTTGCCAATACCTGGAGATTAAGTCCAGAGAGCTAAAATATTTAGCTCCAATTAATCTGTCCAAGAGGTTGTCTATTTGTAGTAGCAGATACACGTCCTTCCAGGTGACGGCGTTTGATTTTTGGTAGTCAATGCAAAAGTGTTGCATTCTGTCTTTCTTTGGGACTATCACTGCAGGGGAGGCCCACAGAGACTGGCTCTCTGTAATGATGTTGTCTTTTAATAAAGTTTCAATTGTCTCTTTGATATAGTCCATGTCAATTTTTGAGTTCCTATAGGCTTTTTGCTTGATGCGGTATTTGTTGGCAAGGTGGATTTAGTGATATACCCCAGGTAGATGACCAATTACGTGGTCCTTAGAGAATACTTGGGCAAGCGGATGTATTCCTTCAAGGAACTTTTCTTGTAATGCAGGCGGTAGACCAGGGTCCACACCTAGTTTGGGGAGTTCTTCTTCTGGTTCCTTGTTTGTAGGTGGTCCTTTGTTGTTTCTGTTGACTTCCTCTAGGTTTAACAATGGCACTCCTCTAGGCAGTGTCACTGTGTGTTGCCTGTTGTTAACCACTAAACACTTCAGACTTTGCGGCTCAAATTCTGGTGGTATCCATACTTTAGGGATTGAGATTCCTTCCAATTGCTTGGATGTCTTTGCTGTGGTTATCATTCTTCTGCTTGTCAAATAAGCAATTGGTGTCTCTAATGAGATCACTGTCTCACTGGCAGGTGATATTTTTATCACCTTTTGTGTGATGGTTGGAGACTGCAATGGTTACACCTCTTTGATTGTCACACTGTTGCTACATGCCTTATTCTCATTGGTGATATGAATCAGTGGGATACTCTTGGTATCCCGCCTGAGTCCAGATGCACTGTAAAGAATGTCCATCTTATGTTGGATAAACCAACTCTCACCAATGAGTAAGTTGTTGGCTGCAACAAGTAGAACCACAACATCTTGGTGTATAGTCAAGTTGCCTAGCCAGATGGGGCAATTAGGCACCACTCCTACTATTGTGTCCAGTTGGTCATTTGCTAGCCATACCCAAATGGTGTTGTTGGGGACTATATCTAACTTTAGACATTTTGCTAATGATTCTGACATGATCAATGTAGAGGATCCTGTGTTAATAAGGGCAAGAATCTCCTTATTCACTATGCATACCTTTACATATGCACCTTTATTTGGTTTTTGCAGAACCATCTGGCTGACATGAAGGGTTGCTATCTCCTTCAATTCCTCTATCAGTTCTTTGACTAGAGCCGGGGCCAGTCCCAGTAAATTGGTTACTGGGAGGGTTGCCTTGGTTTGCTCTAGTACCTTCATTATGTCAAATAGGCTGTGGGAAGATGTATTAGCATTCTTTGTTTGCTTCAACACTTCTTCCCAAGGCTCATTCTGTACCACTTCACCTAATTTGGCATTCTTTCCTTTTGACAGAACCTCTACTACAGGTTCATTTGCCTCCTCTCTAGAAGCATCATGTCAATGCTTCTTCTTCCGCACTATGACTGTTCTGACCGGAGGGCTTAAATTGACTGAGTCCTGTTGGCCTCCTGGCAAGGGACACTGTCTTTTGATGCCTCCTTCTCTTTTGTGTCTGGTACAGGTTCTTGTTTGTACCATTTTTCACATTTGTGGGCTTGGTGGCCTACTTCTTTACATACATAACATGGGTACTGTTGTTGCGGTTGTTCCATCTGTTTGGTCAGGGCTTGTACCTGGGCCTTTAAATCTACAACAGCTTCCCAGAGTTTATCACCTTCTTTGGGGATTTCTTGGACATTGTTGATTGAGAGTTTGTGGACCTTTTGCCGTAATTCCTCTAACTCACGGTCTTTTGGGGAGCCTATTTTCCTTTCTTACAGGGGATCCCTGTCCTTCAATCATTTGTATAACTATAGGGTAGCCCCCATAGCAAGATGACTCCTTGTACTTGTTTGACCAACTCTTGCAATGTTTTACATCCCTGTTGTTCCTTAGATGCCCTATGTCTTATTTTGTCATCTAAGCCCATGATGTAATACCTCATGAGCTGTTGTTTGGCAATTTCTTCCTATGGGAGATATCAAACTTGTTAGAGAAACAGCTCAGTGTAGGCTTCATAGCTCTCACTGCTTTTCTTCTGTGAGGACAGTAGAAGGGCTTTGTAGTGGTATCCTTTGGCATATAGAAAGTGTGTCTTGTAGGCTTCTTCTAGTGAATCCCAGTTGTCTTTGTCTGCATCTTCCAACCCATAATGCCATCACCATGCTGACCCCTCCATATGTCTTGCAAGCTCCCTTACTTTCTTATTATCATCCCATCCTGCATCAACCACAACTCTCTCAAACTTATTGAACCACTCAAGAGCTTTTTCTCTCTTTCCCTAGTACATTTTAGTTTGATTGTGGGGGAATCATAGGGAGGATACTGGGGGACTTCAGGTAGGACTCTGAGGAAAACTCTTGGGTAAAGAGTGGGTATTGCATTTAGTACTCACATCAGGTACCTTCTTTGCTAGTTATCATTGCTTATCAAGGCATTGTCTTTGTCCTTTTTATTGGTGCTTGAGTGTCTTAATTCTTTGTCCAGGAGCCTTCTATACATGTTATTTAAGATCAAATCCCTAGTTCTGAATTCTGGGGCCAATACAAGGCCCAGTAGCTTGTCTGTCAGGCTATTCAGGATGGCTACTACAACATCCTCATCAGTAGTTGGTGTGCCTACTAATTCCATATGATCAACTGACAGGACAATTTTGTCAATTAGATTTTGCATTTTCTTCTCCTGGCAGCATCTGTGTAGTAAAGAATTTTTGTCTAAGATACATCTTCTTAACAGCTAAACATGACTGGTAGGTGTCTTCTAATGCCTTTTGGGCATTCTTTGCTGTTTTTGCTCTTGAGCATTGAATTAGCACTTTGTTGTTATCATTAAGGCAAATGCAGTTATTGGAACTTTGTTCTTTGTTCTGGTACTCAAGGCTTCCTCTCCTATGTCTATAGCAATTCTTCTCCCATGACAATATACAAAAGACCTCTTTCTTGTAGTGCATCTTCATCATCCACACTTGTTAGTTTGATCCATCCAACTTTTCAGCAGAGGATGAAATTCCAGTAACAGCAATAGTAGATATTGCAAAGAGTGACAGCTTGGAGCACATATCCTGTTGTAGGAGTCTTGGAGATATTGGAAATGATTAGGAGAGCACATAAACTATCTGGCATTTACTTGATGTCTTATTGAATGTAACAGTTGTTGTAACAGATTTGTAATTCCACTTAAATATTCATCTAACTTGGTAACTTAGAGCATTTCCTTAAAATCCTTGAGAATACTGACCAAATTCCTTGTCAGAATTTTCTGGTAATATTTTCACCAAAATATCAGGTACCTAGACATGAAGACTCTTGAGGTTGTCCAAGCAGCCCAAAACATTGCACACATGTTGTTGGGACCTTCCTAAACCTATTCTACATGCTTTTTATGCCAAGATTGTGTAAAAGTATAAATACTACTTTTACATTAAATAAATCATTAAGTAAAAATCACATAATCTACTTGTTCTCGCAATCACTTCCTATATCTCCAAGACTATTACAGCACTTCTCTCATAAAGATATCCCAAAGGCCTCTTTCTTGTAGCAGCAGCATTGTCATCTTCACCTTCCACACTTGGCAGTCAGATCCATGCTACATCTCAGCAGAGGGTAAAGTTCCAGTTGTAGTAGTAATAGACAATATGGAGAGTGACAGCTTGGTGCTAATAATTGGTTGTAAGAGTTTTGGAGATATTGGAAGTGATTGGGAGAACAAGTAGATTTTATGACTTTAACTTAATGATCTAATGAATGTAAAAGTATTATTTGTACTTTTGCATAGTCTGGCATAACATGTTGTAAATGTTTATAATTCCACCTAAATATTGTCCTAACTTAGTAACTTAGATCACTACCTTCAAATCCTAGAGAATAATGACCAAATTTCTTGTTGGGATTTACTTTGAATATTTTCACCAAAATACCAGGTACCCAGAACATGAAAATTAGATAAGTTGTCCAAACACCCCCAAACTCTGCACACATGTTCTTGGGATCTTCCATAAGCTACTCCTCATGCTTGTAATGCCAAGACTATGCAAAAGTATAAATACTACTTTTGTATTCAATAGATCATTAAGTGAAAACCACATAATCTGCTTGTTCTCCCAATCACTTCCAGTATTTCCAAGACTCTTACAACAGGTTATGAGCCCCAAGCTGTCACTCTCTGCAGTGTCTACTACTGCTATTACTGGAATTTTTCCCTCTGCTGAAAAGTTGGGTGGATCTAACTACCAAGTGTGGAAGGTGAAGATGAAGATGCTGCTACAAGAAAGATGCCTTTAGGGTATTGTCATGGGGAAGAATGCCCTCCTAAAAATGTGGGAGAGGAAGTCTTAAAGTACCAGAAGAAAGAGCAAAGTGCCTTTCACTGCATTTACATGAATGTTAAAGACAAATTGCTTATTCAATGCTCAAGAGCAAAAGCAGCAAGGAATGCCTGGAAGGCATTAGAAGACACCCACTAGTCATGTTCAGCTGCCAACAGAATTTATCTGAGAAAAAAATTCTTTACTACAAAGATGCAGCCAGGAGAAGAAATGAAAAATCTAAGTAACAGAATTACCCTGCTGGTTGATGAAATGGAATCTGTGGGTGTACCAACTACTGATGAGGATGTGATAGTTACCATTCTGAACAGCCTAACAGACAAGTTTCAGGGACTTGTATCAGCCCTAGAGTCCAGACTGAAGATCTGACCTTAAATTACGCATATGGAAGACTCCTGGATAATGAATTAAGAAAGCAAGTGCCAATAAGAATGAAAAAGAAAATGCTTTAATAAGCAATGATAACAAACAAAGGAGGTACTCAAGGCCCTACAAAGGCAACAGCAACCTGTTTTGTAACTACTGCAAAGGGAAAGGACACATATCAGACCGGTGCTTCAAAAAGAAAGATTGTTAGCAGAAAAAGCCAGAATATGGAAATGCAGCAACAACTGAAGATAGACTATTCATATCTGCACTAGAGATGACAACAAACAAGGATTCTCAGACATGGTATATTGACTCTGGAGCATCTCATCACTTTACACACCAAAAAGAACTTTTTACCCAATATCAAGAAATTCCAATCAAGAAGGTTTTCATGGGTGACAATAGGAAACTTGATGCAGTGGGAGAAGGAACTATCCTAGTAAACCTAAGAAGCAGTGAAGGAAGCCATACACTGACCTTTAAAGAAGTACTCTATGTACCAGAAATAGCCAAGAACCTACTCTCTGTAAGCAAGGCCACAGCAGAAGGATTCAGTTTTAGTTTTGACAATTCTGGATGCAGGATCACTGACCAAAATGGTGCCCATCTTGCTTTGGGTATCAGAGATCAGAACCTATACAAGTTAACTTATATTCCATCATATTTGGAAGCCAATATAAGTAACTTAAATGAGGAAACACCAATGCTTTGGCACAGGAGATTTGGGCACATCAATTTTGATTATTTGCGCAAAATGATCAAAGATCAGCTAATTTTGGGAGTGAAAACTGATCCCCCAGCAAATTTGGAGCACTGTGAAGCCTGCATATGTGGGAAACAAGCCAGACAACTGCTCAAGAGCTCTGGATTAATCAAAACTGAGAAAAAATTAGATCTAATTCACTCAGAACTGTGTGGACCTATGCAAAATTATCCTTAGGAGGGATGAAGTATTGCATTGCCTTTATTGATGATTATACAAGATACACATGGGTCTACTTCATGGAGAGATAGGAAGAAGCTCTGTCTAAGTTCAGGCAGTGTAACGCCATAGTGGAGAGAGAAACTGGTAAAAAGTCAAGAAAATAAGCTCTGACAATGGTGGAGAATATACCTCAAAACTCTTCATCCACTTCTCCAAATTCATGGGATAAAGCAAGAGACTGCTGTACCATACTCCCCACAGCAAAATGGAGTAGCAGAACAAGCTAACAGATCAAATTCATGGGATAAAGCAAGAGACTACTGTACCATACTCCCAACAGCAAAATAGAGTAGCACAATGTGCTAACAGATCAATGATTGATATGGTAAGATCTATGATCCATGATCAAAAATTATCCTATGATTTTTGGGTGGAATCAATTGCCACTGCTGTATATCTTAAAAACAGGAGTTATAACAGAATACTTTGTGGTTGTACTCCATTTGAAGCATGGTATGGGTACAGACCAAGTGCAGAACATCTAAGAATACTTGGGTGTACAGCATATGCCAAGAAGCTGCCCAGAAATCAGTCAAAATTTGAGCCAAAAAGTGTAAAATGCATTTTATTGGGCCACTGCAATGAGAGTAAAGCATACAGACACTACAAAGCAAGACTTATGGCCAAAGGATACTCTCAAACAAAAGGACTTGACTATACTGAGACCTTTGCACCAATAGCCAAGTTTAATTCCATTTGATTGATATTGGCTATTGAAGCCAAATATAAGGTTTTTATTCATCAAATGGATGTAAAAACTGCATTTTGAATGAAGAACCTGATGAGGATGTGTATATGGACCAGCCTGATGGGTTTGTTGACCAAGATAACCCCCATTTGGTCTGCAAGCTTAGAAAGTCACTATATGGTCTCAAACAATAACCAAGAGCCTGGGATTGCAAGATAGATTCTGATTTGGAATCTTTGAGTTTCAAGAGGAGTAATGCTGACTATAGTATATACTATAAGCTAGATAGAGCAAATCCAGTTCTATTAGCTCTATATGTGGATGATCTTACTATAGCAACCAATAACCTAGCAACATTGGAAGAGACTAAATACAGCCTATCTAAGGAGTCCAAGATGTCCGATCTAGAAGTACTCAGTTGCTACCTAGGGATTAAGTTCTCTATAGACAGAAGTACCCAGACTATTCCCCTAAGCCAATCCAAGTTTATTCAAGATATACTAAAGAAGTACCAAATGGAAGACTGTAAACCAGCAGCTACCCCAATGAAGACAACCTTAACTTGGGCAAAACTCAACCAAATCAAGAGAGCTTGGTGCCATCTGAGAGCCCTGACTTTCCCTATCAATCAATGGTTGACAGTATGATGTATATCATGATTGGAACATGTCCAGATATCTCATACTCAGTGGTAGTTGTCAGCCAACAACATCAGAACTATGGATCTGATCATATTGCAGCAGTTAAGCGGATTTTTAGATACCTAAAAGGAACTGCTAATATCTGCTTAAGATACACTTATTGTTGTAAAATTTGTATTTCCACCTAAATATTCACCTAGCTTAGTCACTTAGATCATTACCTGCAAATCCTAGAGAATACTGACCAAATTCCTTGTCAGGATTTACTTAGAATATTTACCCAGAACATGAAAATTCTCAAGGTTGTCCAAACAGCCCCAAACTTTGCACACATGTTCTTGGGACCTTCCTTAACCTATTCTACATGTTTGCAATGCCAAGACCAGGTAAAAGTATAAATACTACTTTTACATTCAATAAATCATTAAGTGAAAACCACATAATCTACTTGTTCTCCCAATCACTACCAATATCTCCAAGACTCTTACAACAGGTTATCAGCCCTGAGCTGTCACTCTCTGCAATATCTACTACTACTATTACTGGAATTTTTCCCTCTGCTGAAAAGTTGGATGGATCTAACTACCAAGTCTGGAAGTTGAAGATGAAGATGCTGCTACAAGAAAGAGGCCTTTGGGATATTGTCATGGGAGAAGAATGCCCTCCTAAAAACGTGGGAGAGGAAGCCTTAAAGTACCAGAAGAAAGAACAAAGTGCCTTTAACTGCATTTGCCTTAATATCAAGGACAAATTGCTAATTCAATGCTCAAGAGCAAAAACAGCAAAGAATGCCTGGAAGGCATTAGAAGATACCTACCAGTCATGTTCAGCTGCCAAGAAAATATATCTGAGACAAAAATTCTTTACTACAAAGATGCTGCCAGGAGAAGAAATGAAAATCTAATTACAGAATTACCCTGCTGGTAGATGAGATGGAATCTGTGGGCATACCAACTACTGATGAGGATGTGATAGTTACCATCCTGAATAGCCTGACAGATGAGTTTTAGGGCCTTGTATCAGCCCTAGAGTCCAGAACTGAAGATTTAACCTTAAATTACATATATGGAAGGCTCCTGGATGAAGAATCAAGAAAAACAAGCACCAATAAGAAGGAAGAAGAAAATGCTTTAATAAGCACTGATAACCAACAAAGGAGGTACCCAAGACCCTACAAAGGCAACAGCAGCCTGTTTTGTAACTACTGCAAATGGAAAGGACACACATCAGACCGGTGTCTCAAAAAGAAAGATAATCAGCAAAAGAAGCCTGAATATGGAAATGCTGCAACAACTGAAGATAGACTATTCATATCTGCACTAAATATGACCACAAACAAGGATTCTCAGATGTGGTATATTGACTCTGGAGCATCTCATCACTTTACACACCAAAAAGAACTTTTTACCCAATATCAAGAAATTCCAATTAAGAAGGTTTTCATGGGTGACAATAGGAAACTTGATGCAGTGGGAGAAGGAACTATCCAAGTAAACCTAAGAAGCAGTGAAGGAAGCCATACGCTGACCTTTAAAGAAGTACTCTATGTACCAGAAATAGCCAAGAACCTACTCTCTGTAAGCAAGGCCACAGCAGAAGGACTCAGTTTTAGTTTTGACAATTCTGGATGCAGGATCACTGCTCAAAATGGTGCCCATATTGCTTTGGGCATCAGAGATCAGAATCTATACAACTTGACTTACATTCCATCATATTTGGAGGCCAATATAAGTAACTTAAATGAAGAAACACCAATGCTTTGGCACAGGAGATTTGGACACATCAATTTTGATTATTTGCGTAAAATGATCAAAGATCAGCTAATTTTTGGAGTGAAAATTGATCCCCCAGCTAATTTGGACCACTGTGAAGCCTGCATATATGGGAAACAAGCCAGACAATTGTTCAAGAGCTCTGGGTTAATCAAAACTGAGAAAAAACTAGATCTAATTCACTCAGATCTGTGTGGACCTATGCAAAATTTATCCTTAGGCGGGATGAAGTATTTAATCACTTTTATTGATGATTATACAAGATACACATGGGTCTACTTCATGGAGAGAAAGGAAGAAGCTCTGTCTAAGTTCAGGGAGTTTAAAGCCATGGTGGAGAGAGAAACTGGTGAAAAAACCAAGAAAATAAGCTCTGACAATGGTGGAGAATATACCTCAAAACTCTTCATCCACTTCTCCAAATTCATGGGATAAAGCAAGAGACTGCTGTACCATACTCCCCACAGCAAAATGGAGTAGCAGAACAAGCTAACAGATCAATAATTGATATGGCAGGATCTATGATCCATGATCAAAAATTATCCTATGATTTTTGGGTGGAATCAATTGCCACTGCTGTATATCTTAAAAATAGGAGTTATAACAGAATACTTTATGATTCTACTCCATTTGGAGCATGGTATGGATACAGACCAAGTGCAGAACATCTAAGAATATTTGGGTGTACAGCATATGCCAAAAAACTGGCCGGAAATCAGTCAAAATTTGAGCCAAAAAGTGTAAAATGCATATTTTTGGGCTACTGCAATGAGAGTAAGGCATACAGACTCTACAATACCAAAGCAAAGAAGCTTATCAAGTCCAGGGATGTGTTGTTTGATGAAAATTCAAAATTTTCACAAAAAATGACATCAGGTGATGACAAAAATTTGATCTCAAGTCCACCAATTGTCAGGATTGAATCAGAGCAAAACAATGAGAATTTTTTCATTCCAGAGGACTCTACAACCGTGGTTCAGCCAGAATCAGTGCCCAGGAATATTCCAGAAGCAATCATTCCAGTATCAAATGCCTGGAGATCCAATCAGACAAGAAATAGCCCAAATTACTATATCAATCAGGGCACAAACTTAGCCTATGCCTATTCAGTCCATATTGATGAGCCCCAGACTCTAAAAGAGGCCCTAAATAGCCCTCCAATGAAGTTTTGGAGGTCTGCAATGACTGACAAATATCAGGGCCTGATGGAAAATCAAACTTGGGACTTAGTCAAATTATCAATTAACCAAAAATTGATTGGATGCAGATGGGTCTTCAAGACAAAATACAAGGCTGATGGTGCAATTGAAAGTCAAAAAGCAAGACTTATGGCCAAAGGATACTCTCAAACAAAAGGACTTGACTAAACTGAGCCCTTTGCACCAATAGCCAAGTTTGATTCCATTAGATTGATATTGGCTATTGCAGCCAAATATAAGTTTTTTATTCATCAAATGGATGTAAAAACTGCATTTTTGAATGGAGAACTTGATGAGAACATGTATATGGACCAGCCTGATGGGTTTGTTGACCATGATAATCCCCATTTGGTCTGCAAGCTTAAAAAGTCACTATATGGTCTCAAACAATCACCAAGAGCCTGGTATTGCAAGATAGATTCTGATTTGGAATCTTTGAGTTTCAAAAGGAGTAATGCTGACTACAGTATATACTATAAGCTAGATAGAGCAAATCCTGTTCTGTTAGCTCTATATGTGGATGATCTTACTATAGCAACCAATAACCAAGCAACATTGGAAGAGACTAAATACAGCCTATCTAAAGGGTTCAAGATGTCCAATCTAGGAGAACTCAGTTACTACTTAGGGATTAAGTTCTCCATAGACAGAAGTATCCAGACTACTCCCCTAAGCCAATCCAAGTTTATTCAAGATATACTAAAGAAGTACCAAATGGAAGACTGTAAACCAGCAGCTACCCCAATGAAGACAACCTTAACTTGGTCAAAACTCAACCAAATCAAGAGAGCTTGGTGCCATCTGAAAGCCCTTACTTTCCTTATCAATCTATGGTCAGCAGTCTGATGTATGTCATGCTTGGAATACATCCAGATATCTCATACTCAGTGGTAGTTGTCAGCCAACATAATCAGAACTATGGATCTGATCATATTGCAGCAGTTAAGTGGATTCTTAGATACCTAAAAGGAACTGCTGATATCTGCTTAAGATACACTTATAAGGATTCAGAACAGGATATTGTGGGATACTCTGATGCGGATTGGGGACAAAATTTAGAAGACAGAAGATCCACCACAGGATACACCTTTCTTTACTGCAAAGGAGCAATTTCATGGAACTCAAGAAAGCAACCAACCAAAGCACTTTCTACCACAGAGGCAGAGTTCATGGCAGCCTGTGAAGCTACAATAGAAGCAATGTGGTTAAGAAAGCTTTTTACAGATTTAGGCCTATGTCAAAAAATGCCTATTACATCATTTCAAGATAATCAAGGATGTATACAACTAGGTAGAAATCCAACTTCTCATGCTAGAACCAAACACATAGATATTAGACATCATCTCATACATGAAGCTACTTTTACATTCAATAAATCATTAAGTGAAAACCACATAATCTACTTATGCTCCCAATCACTTCCAATATCTCCAAGACTCTTACAACATAACAAACACATAGAATAGGCTTAGGAAGGTTGTAAGAGCATGTGTGCAAAGTTTGGGGCTGTTTAACAACTTATTTAATTTTCATGGACTTGGTACCTGACATTTTGGTGAAAATATTGCAAGTATATTGCAGCAAGGAATTTGGTCAGTATTCTCTAAGATTTGTAGGTAATGATCTAAGTTACTAAGTTAGGTGAATATTTGGGTGGAGTTACAAGTTCTACAACAATAACCTGCTGTAAGAGTCTTGGAGATATTGGAAGTGATTGGGAGCACAGGTAGATTATATGGCTTTTGCTTAATGATTTATTGAATGTAAAAGTAGTATTTATACTTTTACATAGTTTTGGCATTACAAACACCTAAATTAGGCTCAGGAAGGTCACAAGTACATGTGTGCAAGGTTCTGGGATGTTTGGACAGCTTATTGAATTTTCATGTTCTGAATACCTGAAGTTTTGGTGATAATATTCTAGGCAGGTCTCAACAAGGAATTTTTTCAGGATTCTCTAAGATCTGTAGGTATTGATCTAAGTGACCAAGTTAGGTTAGGATTTAGGTGGAATTACAAAATTCACTACAGTATTATGACTGTATTCTGCTGGCCTTTTCTTACTTTTTTTTCTTACAGGTAATACTCATACTTTCACATAGTTTTAACAGAACAAGCATGTAGAATATGTTTAGGAAGGTCCCAAGCACATGTGTTCAAAGCTTGGTGCTGTTTGGACTACTTGCTGATCTTGCATTTCCTGGGAAACTGATGTTTTGGTGAAATATACAAAGTAAATCCCAACAAGGAATTTGGGCAGAATTCTCCAAGATTTGTAGACTATGATCCAAGCAACCAAGTGAATATTTAGATGTAATTACAAAATTTACAACAGACATCACCATACAACCAAACCAACACTCCATAGTGTTCATGGAAATGACAATAGGTATCACTACAAAGAACTGACCCAAATCTAGCCTAAAAAGAGCATCAAGAAATCATATCAATTGGGATGAATCCTAGCGGCAAACCATTTCTAAGCAAAGCGTGCAGTTAGCCACTGGCATTCTAGAAATCGGGGAACAATAAAAAAACTTCTGACGGTACTTAGGGTGGGGTTCCTTTGCAAGATGGCATTGAAAATGAAAAAGTGCCGTTGCAAAATCAAGAAAAAAAATCCACTGTCGATTGAATCCGAGACCCCATCAGTGGTTTGGAGCACATCTTGGTACAAGTGAAAGCTATACATTCTCGTGGCTCCAGAATCACTTCTGGGGGCCAGCGCATCCTTACGCTTGAACCAAAGAAACACCACAAGGAATGCCGAATTCTTACACAACTAGTCAACCGGTTGGATCACACGTGTTGAATGGGGCACCACAATTTGGAAGCCATGGATGGTGGATAGAATTATGATTGAGTTGCCAGTATTTGTTATTGATTCACGCACTCCAGCCCTAACCGGACTACATCATTGATGAAAAGCATTTTCCACCGCCCCTAATGGAGAACCGGCCAGGCAAAATCGGATCCGATTGATAGAAATTGAGGTGAGGCTAACGGACGGAACTTTGACAAGTGACCAGCTTAGGTAGCACCCGCTTATGAGCTATTGGATAGTGGTGTTTGTGTTGGCATTTCTGTTGAGTTTTTTGACCTCTAGCTTCGACCGCCTCTCCGAGTTCTACGAAGTTCTGTTTGACATCCCCTCGACTACCCATAAGGTTGGCTTTCCCCGTAACGACCAATTGCCCGTTTTGACCTGACCTCAACCTCCCCCCCCTTTTCTCTGTTCTAGAGCTCGTTGTTGTTCGCGTTTCTCGGCCTCTCCCTACTTTTCTCTCTCATCCTCATCCCCTTGGAGCGCATCGCACATCACGAGTCAACCAAGGTACCACCACCAGCACCACCTATGGATCACCTCGCTTCTCTTCGACTCACCCACCCCACCTTTAGAACATCGGATATCCCTTTAGAACCTCAGCAAGAGAGCACCTACAAAGAAGAGGCAGTTTCTAGGTCGAACTGGATTGGGAAAAGATGAGCTCCGGCACGGCAGTATCCAAAATCTTCTGGCCCACCCACGTCTGCAGCGGGAAAACCAAGTCCGGCTTTTTGGTGGGCTGGAACGTTCGTAGCTTTACCGCGTGTGTGGCGGCGGTGATCCAAGATGTCGAGGTAAGAAACGTTTGTGTACTAGCTGGTGGGAGTGTGCGGTTCTCAACCTTCAACTACCCTCCCGGACTCGCCAGCTCCCCGATCTGGAACGGTTCCTTGGAAACCTATCCTCGGAGAGTTATTCCGAGTACGACACCATGCTGAAGCTCTGCATGGTCCCGCCCAGCGTGATCGGGGTGTTCATGGCGGTGGATGAGAACGAGGACGACCTGAGTTCCATTCTGAACCACAAAGGTATCTCCATATTTTGGCTGACTTCGCCTCGGGCTCTTGCTGACCTCGGCTCCAGGGATCGTCGAAAAGAAGCAAACGGCCAACCTGTGGGTCACCATTCAGATGCAGAAGAACCTGATGCCCACCCTTAGGTACCACCCCCTTCACCCGCCACCCACTTGTCCGCCACTAACCAATATGCGATGCAGATCGGTGTATTGCTGTGGATACCGATACCACGGCCTCAGCTCAGAAATCATATTTTTCAAGCGACCTGACCCGTCGCATCTCCAGCACCTCTCGAACCACCCCCTCGATCTGGACATCTCCAAGTACATGGAGCAGAATTCTGCGGCAGACGATGCAATCGCCCAAATCACCAGGAAGGCGAAGAACTTCATGCTCCCGAACAAACGTGCCACCCACACTCACGAGAAATCTGGAGACAACGACATGGACGTCATCCTGAACCAGGTAAGAGCACCCCCCCCCTCCCGATCGAATGGACAGCCTTGTTCTGACTGAGCGACCAGATCAACTCCTCCTTTGACATCGAGCGCTGTATACGTCGTCGTTGCCCCAAGAGGAACCCGATGGCCAGTCAGCAATGGCTGGTTGTCTGGATCTCCTCGGCGGCGTGTTGGCTGAACCAGCTGGGGTCTGCGCTTGCCACCGGCGTCTCGAAACTGCTTACCCTCGTGTTTGCGCAGCCACTGTGGATTGTGCTGTTCATGGCACGAGTGCTAGCTGAGCTGGCTCTGACCTTCCTGAACCTCAACCTCCCCCCATGGCTGCTCAACGGAGCCTCGCTCAAGGACCTCACCGCCACTGGTACGTCTTGACGCCCATGTCGCCAACGCCACCTGTTTGAGCACTAATCCCCCATCCAGGGCAACAGATCGAGCTGAGACTGCGGCTAGCGTGCTTCTGGCCTTGGCAGTACAGTACGCTCAGGAAGAAGCGATGGACAGACTCGGACATCACCCGGGCCCACTACATCAAGTAATCCACCCCCACGCCCACCCCCATCTCATTGCGATCCACCCAGCTCACCTCGCTTCTTAGTTTTTACAACAGCATGTGGCTTGTGGCCAACGACATCATGATCGGTGTGGCGGTAGGGACCTTCCTGATCAACAACAGCGTGGAGGTGACCCAGTTCCTGATGGAAAATCTGCAGGTAAGAGCCCCGGTCCCTCTCCTCTCCTCCCCTCCCTCCCCTTGGGCAAGACTAACGCTAGGAGGGCGTAGCATTACACCATCTCTTCCCTGGAGCAGCTGATGGTGTGGCTGATGGGATGGCCAGCCGGACTCAAGCTGAACAGCGAGCTGGACAAATTCCTCGGAGAGCTGTTCCTGTGGCTGATCCATCTGTGGTCAGGTAAGTGGCTTCTCAGCGTCGACATCGACTGCCGGTCACCAACCCACTGACCTCCTTAGTGTGCATCGCCCCAACGAAGCCACTGATCCCCGCGGTGATCGCGGTGATCGGGCTGTTTGGGATGTTCGGGTGCTCCATGATCCTGGCCTTGATGACGGACCTGCTGTCCCTGCTGACCCTTCACATCTACTGGTTCTATCTGGTGGCGGCTCGGATCTACAACTGGCAATCGTCGGTGCTGTACTCGCTGTTCAATCTGTTCCGAGGTGAGCGGCCTGTTCGTGCGGTGAGGGGTTGGGTCGCGATACTAACCTTTTCCCAGGGAAGAAGTACAACCCGCTCCGGAAGAGAACGGACTCGTGCGATTACGGGCTGGACCAGCTGCTGATCGGCACCATCCTCTTCACCCTCCTGACCTTCCTGTTTCCGACCATCGTCGTGTACTACCTCACCTTCCTCACGGTAAGCCGCCAGCGTTGACTCTCGGAGGGTCCGGCACTGTACTCAACCCATTCCGTTGTAGGGTCGTTTGGGGGTGGTCTTTCTGCAGATCAGCTTCGGGATGCTGTTGGCGCTGCTGAATCATTTCCCCATCTTCGCCATCATGCTCCGCATCCTGGACCCGGAGAAATTGCCGGGTGGACTGAAGCTGGACATATGCGACTCCAACTACATCCTGCGCCAGAGGCCCGTCTCTTTCCACCTCGCCCGCGCGAAGCAATACCTCAAATCGCGACTGCGCGGCAAGACCCGAACCAATCTCGGGCACATCCGCACTGGCCGAGAGAAGTCCTCCAAGGATGGGATCAGCTCCTTGCACGCGCCCAAGCCCATCCATCCAGCACCGGGCTACAATGAACGCGACAGAGAGAGGGACAGGGATCAGGAGATGCGGTATCGTGGCAAGCAAAGGACCTATGCCAGCGTGGTGTCGAGTGAGAGAGTCGCGTCCCCACCCTCGTCGCAGCCCAAGAAGATCACCTACCTGTTCATCCGTAACATGCCCATCCCCATCATGTCGGTGTTTTTCCAGTACACCCTGCTACTCAAGGAGATGCGGTCCCAGTATCTCTCCTTGTACGTCCTCCGCTGCCTTCTGACCGGGGAAATGATCAAGCCGGTTCCCAAGCTTCAGGTAAGGTTTCCCATCCAAATGAGCA
This sequence comes from Basidiobolus meristosporus CBS 931.73, assembly GCA_002104905.1. Classification (NCBI taxonomy): domain Eukaryota; kingdom Fungi; phylum Basidiobolomycota; class Basidiobolomycetes; order Basidiobolales; family Basidiobolaceae; genus Basidiobolus; species Basidiobolus meristosporus. The sequence continues at coordinate 21,421 of MCFE01000116.1, read as the reverse complement.
TCTGACTCCCTCCTGACCTCTTTCTCCCAAACCACCAGTACCCCATGCTCCCCGAACGAAGGTAACGTTTCTTCACGTCTCAGGTCTTCTTCCTGTGCCCGTACTTACATCCGAACCAACTTTCCCTCGTACTCTAGACAATCGTTGGAGCATTTCTGGTACTTCTTGAAGGGGAATCTCACCTTCCATCGCGGCAACAAGGAATCACCCTACGAATAGGCCTCTCGAGCGCAGGTACCCGGGTGAAGTCTCATAGAATACCAACTGCACCTCGTCCCGCCCCTCCCCCTCAACCCGGCCCTACCCACGCCAACCCTTCCTTGCATATTCCTCCAAGAAAGATATAAAGATTCCCAATAAATCAATGCCGAGTTTAACACGTGGTTTCGGGGTTGCCAACCTCCTCCCCGAGGGTAATTTCAGAACGAAGACAGTAAACGGTTTCAGGAAAGTATGTTTATTGATGAAGACGGGGACTACCCGGTGAAGAGAAGGAGAACGATGCAGAGGGCGGGTGGACCACGTGCGGAGGCGGGAAAAAGGCCTAGAAGGAGCTTCGCTTCTCCTCGAGGTTTTTCACGATCAGGAGAGAGGTGTCCAAGAACCGGTCCACGCAGTTGGTGAGGCAGGCCTCCTCGGAGCGGTCAAGCTTGTTGCCCACCTTGCTGATGCACTTGTCCCAGCACAGGTCGGTGAAGGTGTGGATGCTTTGTTGGAGCTTGGCCTTGGCGTTCTCCCCTTCGAGGAATTGGGCCAACTCCCGTTGGTCTTGCTCGCTGAATTCTTGGGACATACTGCGCTTGGTGGGTGGTTCGTAAAGGAGGTTGCGTGTGGATCCCGCTCTCCACCGCGAAAATCTCTTCAAAATCCTCCTCGCTCGGTCAGGTGATCAAACCCATCCATCCCATCCCATCCAGTCCCCACGCTTGTTGCCAGCATCGTTTCCAAATCGGAACCCTAGCCCAGCCCCGCTCCCCGTCCCACTGAATCCCAGATTAGTTGACTACCAGCGGGGGATTTATTTTCAATTCAAATAGTAAGACAATCGTGTAGAAAGGGAAAATAATATGTGACAAGTAGAAAAGGGTGGGTGATGGTAGGGTGCGTATTATGAAGACTAACTTTACATGGGTGAACGACGTGGGTAGGGGGAATGGTGTCATCAAGTGGACGTAGTAAAGATAGCGCTAAGAAGCCCGTTCACATTACCGTTGGCGAACTCGGGGGTAGGGGAGTTCACGGACAATGCAGCGGCCACTGGAGTGGGCATTGGATTGGGGGCGACGGAAGTGGAGTTGGAGCTGTTCCCTGAACCTAAGCCATATAGGTAGCCCCTACAACGAAACGAGAGTTAACGAGCCGTCATGGGCGGGGGATACAGCGAGGAGTGCCGACTTACAGGTACTTCTCATCGTCAATGTGGTCATCGAAGAAGATTTGGCGCATTTTGAAAAAAGTGGCGCTTGTCAGGAGGCTGTCACTACCTGCTTGGTGCTGTGGTCCAATCCGGGGAACCTAACGAGGGAAGTCAGTTTTCGTCGCGACGGGAGGAGCATCGGACCGACCGGAATACCTGCAGTTCGTCGGCGATATCTTGCAACCCGCCCTTGAGATTTTTGCAGCTTTTCATCAGATATTTGATGTCGTAGATGCACGGAAAATAGATACGCAGCAATTCGAAGAACTCCGTCTCACTCGCCGGAAGCGGGGTGCACGTGAGTACTTTCAGCAAGTATCCAAAGTCGTAGCCGCTAGAAGAGCACGTTTACTACCTATCTGGATGGATATCCGGCTGGACACACAACATACCTGTGAAACGAGATCCACTTCACCTCACTGAACAACACAAAACCTGAACTGATGAGCAGCTCCCCAAAATGGTGTACATCGATTCCGAATTCCTGATGTTTCTCGAAGTCCAGTCCCGAATTACTCAAGAGATCTATGGAGTCCTGGGCGTAGGAATCGTCGCTGTGCCAGGTGGTTAGTACCTCCAGCGTGCTCTGGGAAGAAAGGAATACGGAGTCACCTCAAACTGAATTTGAAATTAAACTGCCAGGTGCAGATGCCAGGGGCCAGGTTTCCCCTCTCATCCGCCAGCGTAATCCCCAGCTGGATCAGCTTCAGCAGATCCACGTTGCAGCGTAACGTTTGGAAATGGTAATCAGCGGAGGTCTTGAACGTCCCGATGGGCCTGGCCACCACTCCTGGGAACTCGGTATCCTAAAGCACAACATGAGCACTATGAAAAGAAGCGGATCTACACCACGTGACCGGGCCACCCAAACGGCATAAAAACGTGGCGGACACGAAGGGAAACACCCCGATGGTCGCGAAAGGTGCCGTTTCAGAAACACCTACCATGGCGACGTACGGATACTTCTCGATAAGGACTCTTAGGTACGCTATCTCTTGCTCAAGATTATCCGCCCATACTTCTTTGATATATCTACTTTCTTTAGCTGGCATTCTAGCTTACTAAAATAACCAGGTGCTGAGGGGGGGGGCAAAAACTAGCTTTCGTAAACCACTTGGCTTCTAAACGTTGGTGTACCAGTGACGTTGTTCCCTGTTCACAAGGAATACAATCTGCGGAATTTTAGGGATCCAAAATGCGGCCCACTATTGGGGAAGGCCCGACAAATTGCTTAAGAGTGGACTTAACTCCCACCCAGGAGATGCTTAGGGATAGCCCAGGATGGCCAAACGGCATAAATCATTTTCACAAATGAAGGAAACTTTTTCAGATTTTTTTCAGATCGCCCCGGGTTCCCCGGTCGGGTGGGTGGAAAGACTTTATTGAGCTCGACTTAGTTGGGTCTGATTCCTTCTTTCTCGAACTGGCTTTTGTCTAGAGGACTTATGTATGTACCATTTCCCCCATTGGATGTCTTGAAGTTCTTAACACGGATGGATGGATGTATGGCTTGGATGACATCGTGCTAACCCGTTGACACTAGATATTTACCATGTCGGCTGATCTTACCTGGCTTCTCGTTAAGGACAACTCCAGCTTCCTTGTCAAGCGCAACGGAGTTCAATTCACCACTGAACCCAACAACTTGACCAACTTGAACTCCTTCAAGTACTCTGGTTTGGCCAACAACAAGGTTGTCGGTGTTGCTGCCTCCGGCAAGGGTGTTGTCTTGACTACCAAGAAGCAATCCGTCTCTGCTGCCAAGCCCGCCAAGGCCTTCAACAAGGTCACCATCTCTGGATCTTCCCGCAGATCCGCCAAGGTTATCGCCAACAGCATTGCTCGCTCCGGTTATCGTGCTGATTTGCGTAAGGTATGTACACCACCCACACACACCCCCTCTCTCGATGCAATCTGCTAGAATCCACCCAATTCGTGACATGAAGGCTGGACGTATATTGATTGCCACATTTTCCTTCGTCATTTGATACCCACGCTTCATTCAGCATCTACGAATAAGCGTTATTTCAGTGGCGACACATCCAACACAAACAACTCAAACCCACATGATTTCTAACCGACTCTTTTCTCTCTCAGGCTGCTCTTGGTCGTCTCTCCGCCATTCTTGCTGCCCAAAAGCCCAAGAAGGTCACCAAGAAGGCCGGTCGCACCACTCTCCGCAAGTAAACTCCTCTCGGTTTACTAGAGAACTTCGATGTTTGACAACTCCGTATTCAAATAAATAAACATTAGCCTCAAATCTTGTCTTGTCTGTAAATTGATATTCAGTGAACGTGCTGCAAATCACCCCTGCCAAGGGAATGTTAATCATGTGTGGAATAGCAACGTGAGGGGGTAAGTCGACCACCGGATTCAAAGGTTACATCGTCACGGCGAAGATCTTTGGGAATAACCATGGTTTGGCATTATTGTGGTTTATTACGGGATTTTGATATGTTGTTTGATTCCTATCTAATATATATTTTTCTCCTCCATCTCGCTAACACATTCCCAGTCTCCCTTCAAGTTCTCCTTCCAGAGGGTGACTTTGTTATCACCGCAAGAAACTGCCAAGATGTTTCCGGAGAGGGACCAGCTGACACGCCAGACGACGTCCGGGAATTTCTCTGCCTTCAATGCCTTCTTGGTCCAGCTACCGTTTGGCGAGTCTTTGGTCCAGATCAACACGGTCTTATCCTAGAAAAGAGTAGGCACGCTGTTAGTTCGAGACTCGTACCAGCTACCGCGGGTTAGACATTCTTACTTGGGAGCAACTAGCGAGGTAGGTTTTGGGAAGGCCAATGTTGGGAGCCCAAGCCAAATCGCGGATCCAATCGGTATGACCCTCAAGGGAATCCTCCTCTTTCCAAGTGTTGGTGTCCTCTCTGAGAGAAATATGGGATCAGCATTCAGCGCAACTTTAACACATGTTGGATATCTGGCATTACCTCCACGACCAGATCTTAATCTGGTTATCACATCCACCGGTGGCAAATCTCTTGACAGAGTTGGCGTTGGGGGCGGCACCGGAAACTTGGATCAATCCCCCTGGGGTGGTAGCAGGAGCCCAAGCAACGGCGTTGCAGCCAATAGCATCGGCTTGAAGCACCTGTGCATCCCAGGTAGAATCATCTCTGAAGGTCAATACTGAAACCTTTCCGTCAGAGGAAGCGCAGGCAATGATAGGGCCCAGTTCGTGGGGAGCCCAAGCAATGGAGTTGACTGTTGTTTGAGGTAAGCTCAGGTCAGTACGGGTGGAAAGCAACAAAAACCCATAACCAACTGCCAAGAAAAATGGCACTCACCGGAAGAAGTGTGATGAGTGTGCTCCTTGATTTTGGTCCAGTTTCCTTCCACCTCCTTCCAGATGAAAACACGTCCGTCATAAGAGCAGGAGGCCAGGATGCTGCCGAATTTGGGATGAGCCCAAGCGACTTGCCAAACGGGGCCTTCATGACTAAAGGGAAATATTTGATGAACAGGATGCTTTCGTGATGTGAAAAAAAGTGACTCGGCAATACCCTTGTAGAACCTGGATCAATCTTTGGTTTTCTCCCTCCACCTCAAAGATTCGGATAGTACGATCAGAGGAGCAGGTGGCTAAACGTTTACCGTAGTAGTCCATTTGAGCATCATGCTAATTGTTTCCGTTGAAAACAACATTAGTACCCCCACGTCAGCTTAAGGTGAATAAAGGGGGCTTACGATCATGTCCTCATGTTGGGTATCGAAAGAGTTAGTGGCGGGTTTGGTGGTGTCAGCCTAGAGGGCGAAGTTATCGGTTAGCTAGGAACCAAAGACAGCGGGAGGTGCAGAGGGGAATTACCATAATAAAATACTATCTTCACTTGCAGCTTCTCAATAGCTAAACAACTTGGTCGAACGGTGGAATTTGTATATAACAATGCGCAAGTATGAATGAAGGCGACGAATGGGAGAGCTGAAATGCTATTGGTGATTCCAGGACCAGTTTGGAAGAAACTTGATACACAAAAATTTCAAGGATCACTTGGATGTGTACGTGGTGGATGCTGGGTCGATCGAATGTCCAACGAATACGTATTGTTAGTATGGATGTATCCATATTCAATTGTGACCAATCATGAGCAGAGTCTGGGTTGTAAGCATACGTGCATATATATAAACCATTTTCGGGTATGTTGATTGATTAATGAAATCACTGTCGCAAGGGACTTTATTTTGGAATTAATTGGGTGAAAGCTATAGATCTATTTGTTGGATTTCGAGTATTGCTTCTTCCCAGTGGTGAAAGGTAGATATCTGTAGCGCAACATGTGTTGAAGCTGGCGCTTCATAGTAAGCACGAAAAGGATAATAAAGTACATCAGCAAAATGGGCCAAAAGACGGGAAGGTCCAAGGCAGTGAAAAATGTGCAGAACAAAGAGATGACTGTAGCCTTGACAGAGGAATACCTGGTAAAGGGAAGAAGGCCGTTAGTGGCAGCTCATAAAAGCAGTTGCTGTCTCGAAGTTACCAAAACTTAAACTCGGGAAGACGACGAATAAACGGACGGAACTCTTCATCGGCCTTGGTTGGGAGTGAGGGCCCATCCTCTGCCTCGCCCTCCAAATCCATCTCCTCCTCCAAAGCAGGATCAAACTTGGGGGTCAGGAAAGCCAAGAACAAATTCAGCAAATAGATGCCTAGAGCATAACAAACTATATACCACCCTTGTGAAATAATGATGCGAAGCATAAAGATCACAAGAAGTACACCGAAGGCTCCCCATCTAGGGGCCACATATGGTGTGGTGGAATCTAACCATGCTTGGTATCTCTACCATTGTCGAGAAGGGTGAGTACGATAGAAGGCCAGAGAGCCAAGCCAGCCGAGGATAACACTTACTCTATCGAAAGCAACTTTATAAGCGTTGATGTTGGAATCCCCGGTCTCTTCTACGTTCATTCTTCTAGCGTCAAAATGCGTTTAGGTCAAAAGCGAAGCAAAACTACGGACTTGACAGCATATGTTTATAAAAAGGAAAAAATCCGAATCTGTCGAGGGAATTCCAAATTACCAATATCCATCCACCCACATGCAATAGAGAGAGTATTGATCGGAAGGCCAAATGATCCAATCAATGAAAGGTATCAGTAAACAATCTCCTCGCTCTCCCTCGCTCTCGATAATGATAATTAACAAATGAGTAAATTTATTCTACAGATGTGCAAGCGGTTCAATGGGTAAATTAGATTACATTCTATACTGGAGAGATTGGTGGATAATGAAAGTGACTGGATTTAGAACTCCATATCTTCTTCCTCACCAGGCATCATGATTCTCTGCTTCTTGTTAGGGTTCATGGCCTCCTCTTTGGAGTATTCTCTTTCGGTTTTGGCTCTCATCTCCTCGATACTCTTCTCCTCCTCCGCGTACTCAATAACCAAATGTCTGCCGTACAAATGAGTGCTGGCCAGGTTGTTCATCACGTTCTTGGCCTCTTGCTTAGTTAGGAACTCAACGAATGCGAAACCACGGTGTCCACCGGAGAATTTCTTTGGAAGACGAACTGACTTGAGCTGACCATAGTTGCTGAATAGCTGCTGCAAGTCCTTCTTGGTTGCTTCGAAAGCGATATTCTTAACCAGGAGTTTGGTGCCCTCCTTCTTTGAAGAGGTGGATTTGCGATGACCAGTCGGCTCTTGAATCGACTTCTTGTCGGAGAGTTTGAGTTGTAGTGTGTGCTCATCTAGCATGACTCCTTGAAGTGCTTTCAAAGCAGTCTGTGCGGTATCTTTGGAGGTGAACTCCACAAAACCGAAGCCCATCGATAGCTTTTTGCTAGGGTTCTTGGGATCAGGCTTGGTCTTGATACGTACTGCACGCATTCCCTCAATGCCCTCGAAAGTTTTACGAAGCGACTCCTCAGTAGTGTTGAAGTTGAGATTCTTGACAAACAGCGTGGCGGTATCCAAATCCTCTTCATCATCGGCCTTGGTGATTTCCTCGATCGTGGTGCTACTGGATGCTGCCTTTTTGTGCTCTGGCTTAGCATTTGGATCGTACTCGGATTTGAATACTCCAACGGGTGCTTTCTCGAGATAAATCAACGAATTCTTGAAGCGCTTGTAAGCCAAATGTCTAAACGCGGCACGAGCTTCACTAGGCTCCAAGAATTCCACTACAGCAATGGTTTTAGCAGGGGGAATCAAAACACGACCCAGTGACCCGTGCTTTCCGAATAGCTCTCTAAACTCCTCTTCAGCAGTTCCGTACGGAATGTTTTTGACCAGAATGACCGTATCACTTCTTTCCTTCTTGGCGAAAGCGTCCAGACAAATACCATGCTCCTCAAGGTAATCCTTCGTCTCTGTAATGATGTGGGTTTCGGCCATGGCCATACGAACAGCAAGGTTATCGGCATCAGGATTCAAGATGTCTGATTTGGCGACATTCAAGCGGTCGGCAATGGAATCGGCGATCGCGTCGCTGCTCATGAACAGACTGTTCCAGTTGAAATCGTTTCCGCTCTGTGCCTTACGTTTGGCTTCTTTTTGCTTTTTGATTGACATGTTGCTTTCGTCCTCCTTGGGAGGCTGTGGCTTTTCCTTGGCTGGCAATATGTGCAAGAGACGGCCTTGGAAGAACTTTCCATCCAGCTCAAAGAATGCTTTCACAGCGTGTTCGGGGATAAGATAGAGAATGTAGGCAAATCCCTTGGGTTTCTTGGTCTCCTTATCAATTGGCATGTGAATCTCAGAGAGCGGTCCAAACTTATTAAATAGTTTTTTGAGATCATCTTCAGTACAGGTGTATGGCAGGTTACGCAAGAACAGACGACCAGTGTCGGCGATGAGTTCAGCTGGGGGTACTTCAAAAGGACGAGCAGGTGGAAGGTCACTAGGCTTGGTAGCTGGTGCTTCTTTTTCCTTCTCTGGCTCCGGAGCTGTCTCCTTGGGCTCAGAGCTTTCCGGCTCACTTGCTGTGGCCTCTGAACCATCGGCGTCACTTGCTTCGTCCTCAGAATCGCTATTGGAAGAATCTGATTCTGCATCGCTTTCAGGCTTCATGGTCATTCTGCTCTTTAGCCAGTCAAGATCAGAGACACTTGTATCATTAGCAAGCTTTCCTTCCGGCTCTTCTGTGTTTGTATCCATTTCTTCGTCATCTTCATCTTTGGTAGGCTTGCTTGGCATATCTTCATACAACTCATCTTCACTATCCTCGAACTTAACATGTGTTTTTGTAAGAAGAATTCCCTCACCACCAGCCTTCTTGGACTTGACGGCGGTAACATTGGTTTTGACCTTTGGAAGCTCGGTTTCCGGCTTCACGTCATCGTTGGCCCAAGTGCGGGTTTTAGTCTTAGGCTGCATGACCTCCAAGAACTCCTTAAGCTTGTCATTTTCAAACTCTTTGTATACGCTTTGAATGTGCTCTTGTTTCTTCTTCATTTCTTTTTCAAACTCTTCCTGTCTTTTCTTTTTCTTCTCGTCAATGCTTTTTTGCGCCTCCTCGGGTCTTATTCCGGTCTTTTGGAAGTATCCGGTAGAACCAACACTATGGTGACTCCATGGGCGCGGTAAAGAAGCGTCACCATAAGGTAAAGCTTTCTCTACAACAATCTTTGAGGTATCGATGAAGGTATTGTTGAAGTGTCTAACCGCAGCCTTAGCTTCTTTCTCGGTACGAAAACCGACATAACCGAATCTACGACTTTGCCCTTGGGCTGTACGGATGAGTTTCACATCAGTCACCTCTCCCTGAGTAGAAAAATGCTCCTTGAACCGGTCCTCATTCAAGTGTTTGGGCAGATTCTTGACAATAATACGTGACCTAAGATACGGTTATTAAAAGAACGCCCTACCCTTGGATAGTGAAGAAATTGCTTACATGATTATGGATATCGCCTAGATTAGAACAGTATACGTTTATGTGTGTATAATGGAGATCCTCGTGGAGATAAATCAGTCAAGTTCTAGTACTTGCCAGCAGGCGTGAGCGTGGGCGTGTAATTTCCAAGTGGCAAGAGAACGATCACGACTTGCAAGTGAAAAAAAGAAAAAAAAATCACCGAAGTCACAACGAAATGAAAAATTATGCCGAACTTCATTACTATCATTATCTCGGAATCCTATCATCAGGAATATTGCAACATGGAACCGAACAATGCGAGATCGGAGCCAAACGTTCCGTAATATTGGGCCAGATTTTATCCACCCAAAACTTTGAATTCAGCCGGAATTGTTTAGGAGCCATTACGAGGGCTCAGCCATGGTTACTTTCGCCCCAGCTAACTCCAATGGCCCAATCTATTCAAAATCTACAAATTTTGCAATGCCGTTGGACAGTATCGACGTACCAAATCCTCCCGGTCGATGATCTTCATCTGGCACTACTACTGGCTAGACGTCATCCATGTTAGTTGTTCGATATTAGGATTGAATTCGCGATATTACTGTACAACAACCAAGACTACTTTACATTCAACGATTTTATTACTGTAATTACAAAGCGTTAAAGAATGAGATGGACATCTAAGCACGGGAGTTGAAGATGGTGACGAATTCGGGCTTGAGGGAAGCACCACCGACCAAGAAACCATCAACATCAGGGTTGGCACCGAGTTCAACGCAGTTACCAGCGTTGGCGGAACCACCGTAGATGATGCGGGTCTCCTCGGCAACCTTGGCGGAGACGTTCTCCTTAAGCCAGTTACGGATTTCCTCATGGACCTCTTGGGCTTGTTGAGGGGTGGCGACCTTACCGGTACCAATGGCCCAGACGGGCTCGTAGGCAAGGACAACGTGTTCCCAGTCAGCCTCCTTGAGCTGGTCAGCAATACCCTTGAGTTGACGGAAGACAACGGTGGTGGTCTCGTTGGCTTCTCTCTCATCGAGCTTCTCACCAATGCAAGGGATGACCTTAAGTCCGGCCTTGATGGCAACGGCGGTCTTCTTACCAACGAACTCGTCGGATTCCTTGAAGTACTCACGACGCTCGGAGTGACCAAGGATGACGTATTCGACACCAAGATCCTTAAGCATCTCAGCACTGATTTCACCAGTGTAGGCACCCTTGGCTTCGGTGTAGATGTTTTGGGCAGCAACACCGATTTCCTTGCGGAGGGAGTCACGGACAGCTTGGAGGTAGACGGAAGGAGGGGAGATGACAACCTCTACAAAACCAGCGTTAACCAACCACACCAATATATGCAAGGACGAGCCGAAAAAGATACTAACCAACATTATCCTTGACTTGAGCATCGTTCAAAGTTTGGACCAAGGTCTTGACGAGCTCTTGGGAGCCGTTCATTTTCCAGTTACCACCAACGAAGAATTTGCGAACCATTTTCTATAAATAACGAATTAAAATACTGAATGCACTCGGGTGAGATGGAAGAAGGCTGACTAACCTTAAGTCAAGGAAGAAGTATATGTTATACTGAGGAAACCAAGCGGCGATCGGAATCCATTTATATGTGATTGAAGAGTCGGTTCAATTCACTGCTCATGACGAAATCAAGCTTGGGACTCGATGCTAACAGGGGATCCAAATGGAGATTGATCAATTATCGAGAGTCGGCTTCTTTTTGTGATTGAATTGGTGCCTAAATAGGCGGATTCAACTTCTTGAAACGAGCAAACGGATATTTCTGTCGATTCGGCTTACCAGGTATTAGTCTGGCTTCGCTGGGATACATCTAGGCTCTCGAAATTCCATGATAATGTCTATCCGATAGGATGCTTTCCAATCATCATGCTGGTTGTGGAATCTGGCCACTCAGTGGCCAGCATTAACAACGTAATCCTCGAAATAGGATCCCAATTGAGTTTCCATCCCCTTCCATTGCATTCCACCCACAACACCCATCGAATCTAGACCATATTTATCAGCGGGGCCATGGTAAACAGGCTTCCTATTTATGCCATATTCTTCCCATTTATTACCCAGGAAACCCCAGGGGCTGAGCTGCTTATCTTGATTTATGCACTCGAGGTTAACCTAATCACGCTTGGGGTGCTAATTCCGGACCGCTGCCAAAGGATGCATTACTTATGCAGACTTTGTGCTTTGCGGGTGAATTGCCCAGTGCAATTAGGCAACAGAGATGCCTAATATATTTACGAGCCAATTTCGAGACTCGGCAACTTTAATTTGTATATTTATCCCATTTCATGAATCAGTCATTGGCTTGGGATACGGCGCTGTTACATTAGACATGTTCGAGTAGCTAATCAGATCTGAATCGATGTTGTTGACCGCCAGTTCGTTGGGTGCTGGGTAGGTGATTGAAGGATGGATGATGGGTTTCACTGTAATGCAAAGCCAATTATAGTAATCTTAGTGAGATAAATTTAGGGAGCGGTCACCGGATCTTGCTATACACAAGGACAACGATAGCGGTCACTGACATTGGATGCAACCCATGCCCCATATAAATCTCCTATTCTACAGATTCTAGTTGTAAGAAAAGAGGTCTCACTCTGTGCCACCTTGTAAACCCAATCTTTCCTGAAATAAGGCTCAGCTTAACTCCACCTTAATCGAGCAACCCACCCATAGGTTTATTCCTGGCGTTTAAACCGTGCCCGCGCCTCCTCTTAACTCTCAACCTTTACTTCCCTTAAAGACACCCCCATCCTTCCCACTAACCGCATAGAAAGCATGGACGATAAATACATAGGCTTGTGCTTGGCCGCCTCCTCTAGTCTTTTGATCGGCGTTAGCTTTATTCTCACCAAGAAGGGTCTAATCGACTCTTCCTCACACGAGGGTATGCTGCGTTCTCCAATACACCAGTCACTCTTGGTTGGATAACTCTTATCTGTGATACAGGTACGGCAAGCGGCGACACCTTCTCGTATCTCACGAACTACACCTGGTGGGCAGGCATGGTAACAAGTAGGGACAAAATACATCATCGTTTAGCTTGTCTCCGGTGCTAAATCACTCCCCTAGTGGTCCTGGGGGAAATTGCCAACTTTGCTGCATATTCGTTCGCACCTGCTATTCTTGTCACCCCCCTGGGTGCTCTGAGTGTCTTGATTAGGTAGGCTCCCGTATGGAGTTCCACTGGGATATATTGCATGCTCAGCTAACCCATATTTGGCGAATCCTTCACCGGACAGCGCGATTTTAGCGTCGCTCTTCTTGAATGAGCGCCTTGGGTCATCTGGCAAAGCGGGTTGCGGCCTGTGCCTCATTGGGTCGGTCGTAATCGTCCTGCATTCTCCCGAAGACAAGGAAATTATCTCAGTCGACCAGATGCTGCACCTTGCCATCCAACCAGGTAGGAGAGAATCAATGGGCCCGCCGTAATGAGTGTTGTTTAGCTGATCAGCGTTTAGCGTTCATGGTGTATTGCATCCTGGTCCTTGCGACCACATTGTTCCTTATCTACCGGGTGGTTCCAAGCCACGGGAGGAAGAACCCGTTGGTGTACATCACTATCTGCTCTCTGGTAGGGTCTGTAAGTGTCATGGCCGTCAAAGGGTTCGGGATCGCCCTTAAGCTGACCTTTGCCGGGTCTAATCAATTGACCCACTCGTCCACCTATATCTTTGCCGGCGTGGTTGCAGTAGCCATCCTGACGCAGATGAATTACTTCAACAAGGCGCTGGACCTGTTCTCTACCAATATCGTCACCCCCATCTACTACGTGTTCTTTACTACTGCGACGATTGTTGCGTCGGCGCTGCTGTTTCAGGGATTCAACGAATCGAATCCCGTGAACCTGATCTCACTGTTCTGTGGGTTCTTCACTATCTTCGTCGGGGTGTTTCTCTTAAACTCTAATCCCCATGAGAAGTCCCCGACGGTCGCTGACAAGCTCCCCATGTACGATACGCGGGATGCCTCCAAGGTGTCTCTGCTAAGGATCGTGGACACTGGCAGCTTGGGCTTACATGGCCTCGAGAGCGAGGATGATTCGTACTGATGCCCCGTGTAATATAGGCGGTTGACTATTTTTATATATAAAGTGTAATCCATTCATCACCATGTGCGATAATGATTAGCCGGCAACCAGCTCACTTGATGACTTTCCTTTTCTGGACCAGAGGTCAGCCAGTGATCCACTATCTGATATGTAATAGGCATATCGTGCCACGTTTTAGCGGATCCATTTGGGATACGGTATATATAAGCAAACATTGCGGAGCCCACCCGTTGATACTCTTGGTTTCCTACTTGACATCTCCCTTTTTGATCACAATGAACAAGCGATATGGTTGGTTGACACTTCTCCTATTCGTCTTGGTGGCAGTCCAAGTCATTGCCAAGGAGCCGCCACAATGGGTAAGCTTTCCCCATACACATGCACCCCCTCTTGTATGTATGTGTGCTCACCATCATCCCCCCTACAGCAAAACCGGAACCTGGAAGGCTTCCCAGGGATTTTGGACGAAGCCCCACCTTCGAACTTGGAGGTTGGTACAGAGAGAAACCTCATCAAACCCACACACCGAACACGGGACTAACCTCACACTTTCCTTTCCCCTGAAGAAAAACTACATGGACTCGATCTTCACCGACCAGGATGAAACGGTGCCCAGGGGAACTCTCGGGTTCGAATACGACTTCGACGGGAGCGACAAGAAGTCCCTGTTCCTGAGCACGCTCACCATCGTCGTCTCGGAGATAGGAGACAAGACGTTCTTCATCGCGGCCATCATGGCCATGAGCCATTCCCGACTCCTGATCTTCTCGGCCGCGTTCTCCGCCCTGATGATCATGTCGATCTTCTCCGCGGTGTTGGGTCACGTGGTGCTGACCATCATCCCCAAGCACTTCGTCACCTACATGGCGAGTCTGCTGTTCTTCGTATTTGGCGGGAAGATCTTGCTGGAGGCATGGAACATGTCCGGCGACGAGGGGCAGCAGGAGTTGGAGGAGGTGAGCACGGAGCTGGAGGAGCACAAGCATTCGGAGAAATTGAACCAGATGGAGGAGCAACCGGAGTCGTGCCGGAAGAGCTCCGGGGTCACCGAACTGATGCAGTACCTGCTGTCCCCCACCTTTGTACAAACCTTCGTCCTCACCTTTTTGGCCGAGTGGGGGGATCGATCGCAGATCGCCACCATCGCACTGGGAGCGTCCGAGAACGTTTTCTGGGTTTGCGTGGGGACGGTGCTCGGTCACGGATTCTGCACCGCCCTGGCCGTGGCCGGGGGTCGTCTCCTCGCGACCAAGATCTCGGTGCGTACGGTGAACCTCTTCGGATCCGTGCTGTTCATCATCTTTGGTATCATCTACCTGTACCAAGGCATCTACGAGCAGGGATTGTAAGAGAGCTGGTTTCTGAACATCCTTAACGAACCCAAACCAAGTTAATTTCGTTTGATCTTTGTAACAATAATCCACCAAATAACATTATTATTAAACAATCGGTACCTGCACTCGCAGCCACACTCGCACATACCCCTATCCTCATCCATGGCCGCGCTTGCTCCCGTCTTCGCGCCAGTGCATTGGACCATCTCATTGGCAGTCAGGTTGAAAAAAATCCCTCCCTATTTGGCCCTGACCCAAGCAATTTTGCAGTGTCCGTTCGGCAGTCCAAAAGAAAAAAAATGAAAAAAAATCTGGCTCAAATCGACTGGTCCCATACGCGAAATCACTTGAGTGAGAAAAGTGGTCATATTAGCGTTTCAGGTGTACCAAGAGCCCCTTCCTCCGAACGTACCATGTCTTCTCCATTGGATTCCAAGCAGGTAAGCCCCGTGTGTTCCCACCCGACCCCAGGTCACCCATTCTAACCGTGGAGCATTCCTCAGACTCTCAAGGCTACCACCGCCCTCCTCAAACACGCTGCCAAGGTCAGCGAGGACAAGCAGGACCAGCTCCTTCAGGATGAGGAGCCCGTGTGGTTGGTCATCACCACCAAGAAGTTCTCTGAGAGCTCCAACATCAAGCCCGCCAGAATGTAGGAACCCGCTTAACCAACTGACCCACCACCCAACCTTCCCCACTAACCCCGAGTTTTTCCCGACCAGTCCTCTGAGACACGCCATCGTCAGCTCGGGCGTCGATGTCTGCCTGTTCACCAAGGACCCCCAAAAGGAATACAAGCAGCTGTTGGAGAAGAAGGGAGTGAAGAGAATCTCCAAGGTGAGTATCGAGCATGGTTGTCGAAAGACCCTCCCCCTGATGCTAACCCCACTCTAGGTGATCGGTATCTCCAAGCTCAGAGCCAAGTACAAGACCTACGAAGCCAAGCGCGAGCTCTGCCAGTCCTACGGGCTCTTCTTGGCCGACGCACGTATCATCCCCATGCTCCCCAAGCTGATCGGCAAGAAGTTCTTCGAGCGCAAGAAGCAACCCATCCCCATCTCCCTCACCGCGGGTAACCTGGACAAGGAGGTTCAGAAGATTCTCTCCTCCACCTACATGTTCAAGCCGAACGGCACCTGCATGTCCATCAAGATCGGGACCACCGCCCAGTCCGCGCAGGAGGTGGCGGAGAACATCGACCACGCCATCAACCACGTCGTCGAGAAGATCCCCAAGAAGTGGAAGAACATCCAGAGCTTGCACATCAAGACCACCGAATCCGTGGCCCTGCCCATCTTCAACTCGCTCCCCGACGAGGTGAACTCCATCCAAATCAGACCCGTCAAATCCGAATAATGCCTCACCATTCCCATGCACCCTACGTATACTTTTCAGTTGTAATATCCACCCTCTTTACATAGAATCCCATCGATTTGTTTCGGAAATAAAGAAATGTTCCTCTTCACTGCGTGTGCACCCCACCTCACGTGCAAAAATTCCCACTAGGAAGCAGGAAACATGCTGGGCATTGACAGCATCATGTGCAGGTACCCTTTCTGGACCCAAATCTATCATTGACCTGGCCTTGTTGTATGGGATTGGAAGAGCTAGTAGATCACGTGGTTATCCCTTTATGGCTCAGAGTGATATTGAGACGTTCACAAGGTCTTAACGAAACAAACACACAGAGTTTGTTTAGGAAGAGCTCAAGAGCAAGAGAGATATCATACTCTGGGTACATGGCATTCTGGTGAATATGCTCCAACAGGCCTGACATCCAAAATATTTCGACTATATCTATCTTTCATACATTCGTAATAAATAAATGATCGAAGCACTGTTATCCAGCTGCTGGGGTTTACAAAGGTGTACACAGAATATAGGCTGTCCGGTTCTGAAGTGCTAGCAATGTATATTTTGGTATCAATCGGATCATACAGGTCATACTTGTGTTGAGGAGTAGCCTCATTTGGTAATATTTTATTCAAATGTGACCATGGCGCTCGTTGCTATGTTGAATTCGGCTCGTGAGAAACTACATTTACTAATGGAAAGATCACTTTCTGGCAGCGTTGGTGAATACGCAAATCCTACTGTGGTTCTCAAGCAAGAAATCCGTTAGATTAGTCAGCCATAGGGTGACCCATATATACACGATAGGTGGCTTACTGTTCATCAGATGTAACTAGCAAAGGCACATGATAGGCGACAAACACACATCAAACCCATGAAGTCTCTCTCACTGCGGGTATTAATAACTATACAAGATCTAACTACTTATTGGTAACAGAAAGGTTGTTTCTTGTTTCATCACCAATTTTCTCTAAGTGTTTTCGGTAGTCAACTATACCTGGTAACAAGTGATCAGCAGCATTGCCGAAAAAACCATTCGCAGGATAATAGGCTTGGTAAACATTGTAAAGGCGTATACTTTTCTTGCAACCTCGACTGGAATGGCGACTTTGTTCGGGCAAATGTGTTGGCTGGACTTAAGCTATGTCTAGCGAAGAACATATGCCGCTGTCAGGTTAAATGTAACAACCTCAGCCTAAAGTTCAACCAACTTACTGATCATCAGACAGACACCCCATGCTCAGCTGTGGCTAATGTGCAAGTGGGGATGCTCATCCTTCTTAGCAATGTAACAAGACGCTGACTAGAAATAAACTACTCGTACAGCCTGCTTGGTAGACCGAATCCTGTTTCGTGAATGTAGTTTGCTTTGTGTTACCAACCATACGTTTCTATTCAACCTTGCCTGAGTTCAAATATTGCTCTATACTGCCACCCTTGGTATTGTTCAGATCTACAGGGTATTGCACTTCAGTCAACTATTCACGAAGCAAAAAGTGCCCATATGATCTGACAATGACACATCTCACAAAACCGCAATCTGACTGAATCATTGCTAGGTTTTGGTTAATAAGGCTTCTCAGTGGTACTAAGCTCTTTATAAGGTGTTGGTGCCCTTGCTAGGGCTCACGACCGAGCATATAATAAGGAGCTGCTCTCTTTAAGGTATGGACAGAGTATTACACCGAGGATATTGCCAACCAGCTGAAAAGTATACAACACAACGTTGGTGGCCCAAAGCGTAACTCTACTTAAGCGGACCAAGTCATAGCAAGAACTTCATCAGTAACGATGTATCCCGCTAAGTATTTGATACTCTTTGCCACCTTGCTGCTTATTGTTACCAGGGAGACCCCCACAATGCCACCAATCTTTAGTGTAGCTATTTCCGCTCTACAGACTGTTGCCAACAATGTATGGTAGGTGCGCAATGCAGTTCAAGACAAAAGCAGAAGCTATGTCAGGGTGTGGATGCATAATGGTGATCAGAACCTTCATGGCTGTGGGCTGCATCGGTCAGAGCTTCGATGTACAAATAGCCAGAGAAATATATCATACAACGGGATGATCCACCAGGGAACTTCCAGTTCAGAGTGCTAATGAGTAAACTTACACTTTGTTACCGCCAACCACGGATCCAGAGAAATTCCCATCGGATTTGCTATTCTACTCGGTATAAGCCGCACGGGATTTGGTTTATTTACCAGTCCATTAGATACTATTCCTAAATTCGGCCAAGTCTACCAAATATACCAAGCGAATATATCTGAGTTTGTTTTACACTCCAGCTCCACAGTTCATTTCCAAACAGTTGTGATTGCTCGGCACCTTTGAGCTGCTTATACTATAAATATCTTATGATATGGCCGTGGTTGAGCCATAGGCCTCCCCAACAATATCCTAGCTTCCTACTGATTAGATCTGCCAAAAGCCCGTAGCCCAAGTGCTATTGGTGGGCTTCGTGTGCTTCTGCTGTCCAGGGATGTTCAACGGTATGGGTGCCAGTGGCCAAATGAACAGCTCAACTGCCAAGAACGGGAATATAGCCCTCTACACGACCTTTGCTATCTTTGGTGGTGGTTTCTACAATATCCTTAGCGCACGCATCTGTCTGCTTTTAGGTGGCCTGACCTATGCTCTATACACTGGCTCATTGCTGTATTACAACTCTCACAAGGATACGTGATGCTGGGTCTCGTGTGATGGTGGAGAAGTTCGAGAACGTCTCTCAAAGTTATTCTGTGACAGTGAGATGCTCTTATTGACGCCCATATCCATTACCTCCAACCGGTTCTACTCCTACCAGTTTGGTGATATCAACGGGGTGCTGTTCAACCTTCGGACGCGCTCCTTCAACAATGCTTTCTACTGGGCATTCCAAATGCTTGGTGCTTTCCTCCTCGGCTCGTTCCTGAACTGTAAGAGATTTGGCCACCGTACCAAGGCCATGTACGGCTTGTATGGAGTATTTGCCGTCATCGTGATTGTTTGGGGCGGTGATCTAGCGATGCCAATCCAGTACACCCGCGAACCCGTTGCCCAAAATCCCCCAGATGTCGATTTCATCCGTAACCCTGGAGCATTCTGGCCCAAATGGGTGCTATACTCCCTCTACAGACTATTGGATGCTGCCACACAGTCTTATGCCTACTGGATCATGGGAACCTTGACCAATGACTCCACAATCCTTGCTCGCTATTCTGGGTACTACAAAGGAATGTGATCCGCTGGTGGGGCCATTGCTTGGACAATTGACGCGGCCAAGACCCCATACATGACCGAATTCATTATCTGCTGGGCACTTTTGGCGGTGTGCTTCCCGTTTATCTGGCTGGTGTTTACCTGGCTAGTGGCTAGAGAAGTAACCGAAACTTCCAGTCCGGATGAAGAGAAGCAAGAAATGTAAAGGTACCGATAAGAGGCCTGAACCAAATATAAATACCACAGATAGAGAGGTTCACTGACAAGGTGAACATCCAGGTGAATACATACTTCAATTGATAAACCCTACTGTTGCAAACATGTTTCACGGCAATGGACAATGCATATGCACCACGGCAGCTGTCATCAATAACCTTGACTTTATCTTGTTACCTCTTAGCGTTAGGATGCTGGTACACATGTTGTAGCTTTAGTGACAGCTTCAATAATTAGGAAAGAGTTAACCGTGCTTCCCCTCTTGCTGCGAGTAATATACTTGGTCTTTTACTTGTAGATGAAAGGATTCTGAAGTAAACATTAGTCAATAGTTCATACGTTTGAATAATATTCTTAAATGGGCACCATTAGAATAGAGAACATATCACTAGTAGCATACTGAGGTGTTTAGTGTAGGGTATATTGTCATATCCCAGGTGAGATCAAGTGACTATGTCTCCAATTATCTGATTAGCCAAGTACACTGGTGCTGTGGTCACGTGAGCGTCTGTATATTCTCCAACATGCATACCGTAGACTCCTGTTTATCAGTTTTCGGGAATCAGCATCATATAGTGAAAGTGCATGCACTTTTGCCTGTAACTAGATCTTTCCGAATTATCTAATATTGGTTCAGAATTCTACAAATATTTCGGCTCGAATAATCACTGAGGTGTGTTCCATGCGCCAATAGCATGCTAAGCAACAAACGATCGATATGGTGGCTGCTAAAACCAAATTGGATATCGATCTCGGGATAAGAAGTAGATGAACCGATTTGGTAGCGGACGATCTTAAATGAGAGGGCTCTCCTCCAAAATTGGAGAGATAATCATTCGTAAGCTGAATACAGTTTCGAAGCAATCTTCTTTTAGAAATTACCGCTGGAAAACGAACGGGTTGATCAGGAAGGATGACTTCAGATGTCAAGATATAGTAATCAAGCTGTATGATTTAAGAAGTTTGTTTGAGATTGGTTATTGGCTTACTAAATGTGGAAAGGTGCTCATTCATTGTTGAGCTATATAAATCAGACGTCCCTCGGGTTTGTGCCAAACCATATTCAATATCTTACAATGGAATCTTCAAAACTCTGCCCTCCCAATGGCTTTGTTAGTCAAGGGGCCATCGAGCTTCGGCCTTGTGAAACTAGCCTCAACGTTGGCATCCCTCTATCCCCCGAAAACATTGCTTCGCTAGAACAACACATTACTCGTAGCCGTCAAGCTTCTCTCAACGCTATTCCTCATAGGAAATCCCTTGCCGGCCTTGCAACACCCGAGTTTCATCCTGATGTTGTCGCTGATGAAGACCATTTGACAATGGCCCAAATGCTCGACTGGTCGGAATTCCGCAACCCTAAGATTTGGCGTTCCGGTGTGCATGAGCTGTTCCTGATGGCGTTGTATGTTTTGGTTTCCTGCGGTGTAACCGTCTGGGCCGTCCAGGTCGGAGGTCCTGTCGTATCCCTCAATGTTGGTTTAGGAGTCTTTGTAACCCTTACTCTTTTCATCATGGGCTCTGCCTCTGTCTCTGGTGCTCATTTCAACCCCCTTATCACCTGGACGGCCGTATGGACTCGCCTCTGCTCTGTTCCTCGTGCGATCATCTATCTGTTTATGCACTGTGTCGGTGCTCTCCTTGGAGGTGCGCTTCTTCGTGCCGCCTGTGGTGAGGCAGTCACCAATGCCACCAAACTTGGTTCCTGGGGTTTCAAGCCGGATATCGTCACAGTCGGTCAAGCTTTCTGCCTGGAATTCTTCTTCAGTTGGTCATATGTATGGATCACCTGGGGCACTGCCATCGACCCAAAGCAGCAAAAGGTGTTCGGGCCCGTTGTCGGCCCAATCTGTGTCGCATTGGCGCTTGGTTTGAATATTTACGTAAGTGGGGGTATTACCGAAGGATTTGGTGGTGTTGGGGCCAACCCAGCCAAATTTTTGGGTGTGGCAGTTGCCTCTGGAAACTACCAGGAGCACTGGATCCCCTGGATTGCT